>CAUYRH010121345.1:0-12235 GCA_963574655.1 Perodicticus potto | reverse complement strand
GATCCCTCAGTTCTTGGTCTCCAGAGGCCTGCCAAATCTGAGCAGTCTCTCTGCTCCTGATAACTACCCTTCTTCAAAAAAGCGTCAGTCCCTGGGACAGTCTGGTGGTTCTGGCTGCTGACATTGTAAATGGGGGTGGGGACGATGTGCACAGCTCGGAGCCCCGTTGTGCTGATGGCCTTGACTCCAACTTCACTGAGGAAGCAGAAGCTGCATGTCCACCTCTGTCTGCCCTTCTGCTCCAGTGGGACGGGGGTCCCTCCGCCTGTGATCCACTAGCTCCTGGCTTCTCAAGGACCGTGTTTCTTCTGCCACCACTTTCCCTCTGGCCTCCCCTGCCGCACACTCCCCTCCTCCCAGGAACATTTCTATCAACATCCAAACTTGCTCCAGCGTTTCCCATTGCTAAAAACCCAAGCAAACAAACCAGCCCCCTGTGCCTCACATCTCCCTCCATCTCTTTCCCATCTCTTGTCCCTTTTATGGCAAAACCTCTCAGAAGAGTGATCTGAACTTGCTCTCGTGCGGACGGAACTTGCCAAGCAGCAGCAGTCTTGACCTTCATCCTGTTCAGTTGCTCAGCAACATTTCGCTCTCTTCTTCTTCTTCCCTTTCTCTCTCTCTCTTTCTTTCTTCTTTGCTTCCTTCTTTCCTTTTCCTCTTCCCTTCCTTCCTTCTTTCCTTCCTTTTTTGAGACAGAGTCTCACTCTGCTACCCTGGGTAGAGTGCTGTGGGGTCATAGCTCACAGCAACCTCAAATCCCTGGGCTCAAGCCGTCCTCTTGCCTCAGCCTCCCAAGTAGAGGGGACAACAGGTGTGCACCGCCTTGCCTGGCCCTCTTGCTTTTTCTTCCGAAACTGTCTTTCCCAGTCTGCTCTGACATCATCCTCTCTGGGGTTGTTCCCCCTCAGCCCCTGCTTTCCTCCGTGTATTTTGCAGACCTCTACTCTTTCTCTAACCCTCTGCACCAAGCTCATTGCTGGGCCCTCTCCTCTTTTTCTTTTCTTCTTTTCTTTCTTTTTTTTTTTTTTTTTTTGAGACAGAGTCTGTTGCTCAAACCAAGTGCCATGGTGTTTGCCTCACTCACAGCAACCCCAGACTCCTAAGTTTAAGCGATCCCTCTGCCTCAGCCTCCCTAGTAGCTGGGACTACAGGCGTCCACCACGATGCCCAGCTCATTTATCTACTTTTCGCTCTTACCCAGGCTGGTCGTAAATTCCTGAACTCAAGTGACCCTCCCCTGCTGGCCTCCCAGAGTGCTAGGATAACGAGCGTGAGCCACGGAGCTGGCCTCCTCTTCTCTTTCTATTCCTTCTCTTCTGGTTGATCTACTCTGGTCCCCAGGTTTTAAATACCAGGCATAAAAGAATGATTCTAAATTTATACACCTGCTTTCTCAAACTTTCCTCTGTGCTTCAGACACATGTACTTAGTGGTTACCTTGATCTCTACCCATGGGTGTTTAATGATACGACCTTGAACCTACATTCAAAACATTTCTTAACAAGGTTGTTCATTTTTTTACTATTGAGTTTTAGTTCTTTTTTTTTTGAATGAGAATACTTGAACACAAATTTATTTAAGGAGTTTTAGTTCTTTGTATATTTTAGATAACAGTCTGGGTAATCCCTTTATCTCGTACGTCCTTTGTGATGATTTTCTCCTAGTCTGCGGCTTGTCTTCTCACTCCCTCAACGGTATCCTTCACAGAGAAGTTTTTTATTTTAAGGCCCTTGGGCTTCCCGATTCTTTCTTCCATGGATCACGCCTTTGGTGTTATATCTAAAAAGTCATCATCAACCCCAAAGGCATGGAGTTTTATAGTTTTGGGTCTTACATTTAGTTTTATGATTCATTTTCGGTTAATTTTTGTAAATGGTAAAAAGATTTGTGTAGATTAACTTTTTTGCATGTAAATGCCCAGTTGTTCCAGCACCATTTGTTGACAAGATTATCTTTGCTCCACTGTATTATTTTAACCCTTTTGTCAAAAAAATCAGTTGACTGGCTCGGCGCCTGTGGCTTAAGCGCAGGTTAAATCCAGCCTGGGCCCGCCATACAACAACTACGGCTGCAACCAAAAAATAGCTGGGCTTTGTGGCAGGTGCCTGTAGTCCCAGCTACTTGGAAAGCGGAGGCAGGAGAATCGCTTGGGCCCAGGAGTTGGAGGTTACTGTGAGCTGTGATGCCACGGCACTCTACCCAGAGCGACAGATTGAGGCTCTGTCTCAAAACAAACAAACAAACAAACAAAAACCCAGTTAACTATGCGAGTCTTTCTCTGGCGTCTCCACTTGGTTTCACTGATCTTTTTTTTTTTTGTAGAGACAGAGTTTCCCTTTATCACCCTCGGAAGAGTGCCGTGGTATCACACAGCTCACAGCAACCTCAACTCTTAGGCTTAAATGATTCTCTCGCCTTGGCCTCCTAAATAGCTGGGACTACAGGCACCCACCACAACACCTGGCTATTTTTTGGTTGTTGCAGTTCGGCCGGGGCCGGGTTTGAACCTGGCACCCTCGGTATATGGGACCAGCGCCCTACTCGCCGAGCCACAGGAGCCGCCCTGTTTCACTGATCTTTTTTTTTTTTTGAGACAGAGCCTCAAGCTGTCACCCTGGATAGAGTGCTGTGGCTTCACAGCTTACAGCAACCTTCAATTCCTAGGCTCAAGCAAGTCTCTTGCCTCCGCCTCCCAAGTAGCTGGGACTACAGGCGCCCGCCACAACGCCTGGCCATTTTTTGGTTGCAGCCATCATTGTTGTTTGGCAGGCCCGGACTGGATTTGAACCCGCCAGCTCAGGTGTACGTGGCTAGCCCGCTGAGCCACAGGCGCCGAGCCTTTCACTGATCTTTTTGACAACTCTTTATACAGTACCATATCGTCTTGACTAATGAAGCATCACAGTAAGTCTCGAAGTCAGTCAGTGTCATCTACATTCAAGCAGATGGATTTCCACCTGCACACAGTCCACACCTGCGTTACCCCCCAAGTCTTTCCCATCTCAGTAAAAGGAATCATCACATGTCCAATTGCTCAGGCTAAAAACCTAGAAGTCATTCCTACTCTGTCCTTCCCAGTTCGCGTCCAACCCATCAGTACGTTTTGTCAGCTCTTTTCCAGCAACCCTAGTAAACCAGGCTGCCTCTCTGTGTTTCCACTTAGAGCCAGTCTCATTGGTACTCCTGTAACTGCCTCCCTCATGCCCTCCTCTGGAGTGAGGAAAGCCCTCTCCTCTTTCTTCAAGAAAAAAAAGAAAGCAGAAACAAAGATTTATCACATTTTAAATCTGGCCTCAAGTGAAAACACAACTAGTCTGAGCAAAGTGGGTGTTTTATGAGACGTTGAAATGGGGTGGGAATGAGGCTTCCATCTCTTAGGAGAAAGGCGAAGCCCTGGCCCTGCGCTCTCTGATACACGCGTAGTTACTGAGCACCACAAGTGTGGCTAGTTTGAATGGAGAGACGCCGTACCCACGCACCACACTCCAGATTTGGAGGAATTGGTCTGAAAGGAAAGAATCTGAAATATTTTGTTAATTTTTAGGTTGATTGCATGTTGAAATCTTAAATTTTTGGATATATTGGGTTAAATTAAAAATATCAAGATAAATTTTTTTTTTTTTTTAATGTGGCTGCTAGAAAGCTTGAAATTACGTCCCCTGGACGACTGCAAGGACTGGGGAAAATGGCAGCGGGGTCCCGATGCCATATGTCACATTGCAGGACTCTTGTTTAAAATTCACTAATGGCTGCCTGTTCAAATTACAATAAAATCCAAGTACTTCATGATGCACGCAAAGGCCTGTGTGATCCCCTCTCTCCTGCACTCCAGCCTTGGGCCTCCTGTCTGCCCTTGGAACACCAGGCTCTCCCGCCTCAGCCCCGGCATTTGCTGCTCCTTCTGCTCGGGATGTCCCTACTGCACTTGCTTTAATGGCCAGATCTTTTTTACTTAAGGTTTGGCTAAAATAAATGAATATAAGTTCTTAAATATGACATAATTCTAGATGAATGTTTACCTTGCCTTTAAATCTTTCAGTTTTGTAAGTGAATGTTACATAATATGTACAGGATGATCCAGTTTGTGTAACAATGTACAGATATGTAAATACATGGAAAACTATTCAGGACAGATAGCGAACAGCTAACTGAGGTTACCCCTGGGGTTATACTCTACATACATTTTGCAACTTACTTTTTCACAATGCAGTATGAGTAAGAAATCTTTCTATGCCAGGTCATATAAGATGTACTTTATTCTTTTAATGGCTCATGACATTCTATTGTATGGCTGTATTATGATTCATTTCACTATTTTCCTATATTGATGGATATTTAAATTGTTTCCAATTGTTTTTGCTATAACAATTGAATCTTATTATAGCTGATATGGATTTCGAGTCTTTGGATCATAGAAAATAATTTACCTTCTCATTTATTGAAACAAATCTTTTATCATAGTTTCTGAAATAATATGTCCTATGCAATTGTGGAATGTGGTCATCTTAAGCTTTAACAAATTTTTTATATGCAGTTTATATATTGATATCATCTCTAACCAACATCTTTAAAATTTTAATGTACACATACAATTTGTGAAGACTGAACATTCTCATTTCTTTAGGATGAATACTTATTGATGATTCTTATGATACTAATAATTTGGAGAAGAGAGAATAAGGTAAAAAGAGATCAAAAGATCTATTTTATTCTCATCTCTATTTATTCCCAATCATTCATTTTTTAAAGAAACTGCTCATGGGTATAGTAGGCTGGTATTTTTTTTTTTGCAGTTTTTGGCCAGGCCTGGGGTTTGAATCCACCACCTCCAGCATATGGGGCCAGCACCTTACTCACTGAGCCACAGGCGCTGTCCTTTTTTTTTTTTCTTTTTCATTTGCGACAGAGCCTCAAGCTGTCACCCTGGATAGAGTGCCGTGACATCACAGCTCACAGCAACCTCCAATTCCTGGGCTCAAGGGAGTCTCCTGCCTCCACCTCCCAAGTAACTGGGACTACAGGCGCCCGCCACAACGCCTGGCCATTTTTTGGTTGCAGCCACCATTTTTGTTTGGTGGGCCCAGGCTGGATTCGAACACGCCACCTCAGGTGTACATGGCTGGCGCCTTAGCCCGTTGAGCCATAGGCGCCGAGCCAGTAGGCTGGACTTAATGGGGAAATTTAGTTTGCAAAATATGGCTAGCTTAAAATTAAAAAAAATTTTTTTTAATGGTACACTCAAGAATTGCTGAAAAATTTCAAGTCTACTTGATCAAGGCTAGTGGGATTGTCATTCTACTTACATTCATTAAGGCCAACACGGGTCATTCAATGCAAATAATGCTATGTATTGCACTGGTTTTATAATTATGGATAGTCATTTATTTTTTTTGATAGCGGAAATAATTAGTACAATTTTGGTTAAGGAATTTAATTTCTCAGTATCTATACAAGAAAATGAATAATGGGAGAGAAAACAGAAGGAGTAGGCTGTGGCCAGATCAATTGTTAAACTGAGATGTTTGAACTTCATTATTCTTTCTTTTCCTTTTTTTTTTTCTTGGCAGTCCAAGTATTTCAACAACACTGCATTGAACAGAATTTTGTGTCTCCTCTGACAGTGTAATCATGATTTTCTGTGAGAAAGTTAATTCTAACTTATAAATAGCTAACTGATAAATTAATTTTAAAAATGCAGCTTATTATTTCATGTTACTCTAGTTAACATTACTTAATCTAGTTGTATGATCTCGGGTAAGCCACTTAACTTTCTGCTTCTCAGTAACTCGTGTCTTAGAGAATAGTGAGATACTTTCTAGTGACATTTTTAGTTGGAAGATGCAATGATTTACACGAAGTCCTGGCATGTTATTAGCAAAAATGTTGAGATTTATCACTCAATCCCCAAATTTTCTCATTCAGAACATACATATTTTTTGAGATGGGGTTATCACTATATTGCCCAGGCTGGTCTTTTACTCCCACTCTTAAGTAGCCTCCCAAGTACCTGGAATTACAGGCATGCACCACCGAGCCTGGCATTCCTTTAAAGTATTCTTTAACATTAAACAAAATTTTGGGGTTTTTTTGGAGACAGAGTCTTTCTGTCACCCTCAGTAGAGTGCTGTGGTGTCACAGCTTACAGCAACCTCAAATTCTTGGGCTTAAGTGATTCTCTTACCTCAGCCTCCCAGGTAGCTGGGACTACAGGCGCCCGCCACAATGCCTGGCTATTTTTGTTGTTGTTGTACTTGTCATTGTTGTTTTGCAGGCCTGGGCCAGGTTTGAACCCACCAGACCTGGTGTTTGTAACTGGCACCCTAACCACTGAGCTATGGGTGCCGAGCCCAAAATTAAAAAATTTAAACGTTTCTTCTGCAGCATAGGTAAAGTATCAGAAAAAAACATGCTGTGCAATTTTCTTATGTATAGTACATAAAGAACTGTGCTTACAGCTCGGCGCCTGTGGCTCAAAGGACTAAGGTGCCAGCCACGTACACCTGAGCTGACGGGTTCGAATCCAGCCTGGGCCACCAAACAACAATGACCGCTGCAACCAAAAAATGGCCAGGTGTTGTGGTGGGCACCTGTAGTCCGAGCTATTTGGGAGGTGGAGGCAAGAGACTCGCTTGAGCCCAGGAATTGGAGGTTGTTGTGAGCTGTGATGCCACAGCACTCTATCCAGGGTGACAGCTTGAGGCTTTGTCTCAAAAAAAAAAAAAAAAAAAAGAACGGTGCTTACTTTTAGATGATATTAAAGGGAACTATATAAGGATTGTCATTTATTGAGTGGCTTGTATCTGGAACTCTCCTCAGTCTTTTCATACGTGGCCATTTAATCTAGACATTAGCATTATCTTCATTATACATATGAAGAATCTGAGGCAGGAGAAGTTAACTCACACAAAGTGACATTTAAGGGTGGAAGTAGGATCTGAAGCCAGATCTGATCAAAAGCTCTTTCCACTCCATAAAATTTTGTTTATAACACAGAACTATAAACTCCAAATAAGATATAATGGAAACAAGCACAGAAAATGTTTATATATATTTGCTAAGGTAAAAAAAGCTATGCTATTACAACAGAAAGACGACAGCTCAGACGCAATAGCTTAAAGAACACACGAGTTAATTGTCTTCCATGTTATCAGTCCCAAGGTAAGCAGTCAGGTTACTGGGTAGCTCTGTGCCCTAGTCGTTCAGAGGTGCCGTGTTGTTGCTCCACTGGCCCCAGGGTGTTGTCTTGGTGTGAGTTACTATGAAGTACAGGAGGAGAGCAAACATTCAAGATTTTAAGGCCTAGATCTAGAATCAGCCTACATCACTTTGTCCACAATCCACTGATAAGAACTTAGTCACGTGAACTTCACCTGGCTGCAAGGAAGCTGGGGAATAGTTTACAGCTGGTCTGCAATGTACCCAGCTGTACTCCACTTAAATTATGAAGAGGAATGCATTCTGGTAGACAATTAGCACATCCTCATATAATGCCCTTTTTTCAGAGTAAAATAAGCATAGAATGGATAAAAAAATCTGCAAATAACTTCCTTCAAACAGATTGGAATTTATAGTTATGATCCTGAGAATGCTTTAGAAAACCAAATCAAGATAGATGACTAGGAAAATGTAAAATATAGTGTAATTAAATGAAGAGGTGACCTACTCCTTGTACTCTATGGCAACCAAATGGGTTATTTCACCAGAAAAATGAAGGTTATTTGCAGGAAGCCCGGGAGAGTGAAAGCATAGGATGTCACTACTTGTCCACCTTTCCCGCATTCCAAGACAACAGAATGTGCTGCCCTTGCTGGATGGTGGGCTCTGCCGGCCTTCAAATGCAGGCCACAGACACAGGCACCTGATGGTTTTTTCCCCCAGCTTAATTGCTTGCCAAAGTGTAAAAGCAACTCTACAGTCCATAATATGAAAGCAAACACAGAATGGTATCAAATAAGTCATTCTCTAGTTAAGGAAGCATAAATTCAGAGTGAAAGAAAAGAGCTGGATTGAGAATCCCAAGAAATTGAATTCCTTTCATGTTTCGTTAAGAAATCTGTTGCTCGGGCGGCACCTGTTGCTCAAAGGAGTAGGGCACCAGCCCCATATGCTGGAGGTGGCGGGTTCAAACCCAGCCCTGGCCAAAAACTGCAAAAAAAAAAGAAGAAATCTGTTGCTCAAGCTGGCACGGTGGCTCATGCCTGTAATCCTAGCACTCTGGGAGGCCGAGGAGGGTGGATTGCTTGAGCTCATAGGTTCAAGAGAAGCCTGAGCAATAGCGAGACCCAGTCCCTAAAAATAACCAGGTGTTGTGGCTCACGCCTATAATCCTAGCACTCTGGGAGGCCAAGGTGGGTGGATTACATGAGCTTACAGGTTCAAGACCAGCCTGAGCCAGAGCGAGACCATGTCTCTTAAAAAAATAGCCGGGCATTGTGGTGGGCACCTATAGTCCCAGCTACTTAGGAGACTGAGGTAAGAGAATCGCTTGAGCCCAAGAGATTGAGGTTGCTGTGAGCTATGACACCATAGCACTCTACCAAGGGCAACAATGTGAGACTATGTCTCCAAAAAAAAATCTGTTGCTCATCCTGGAACTGGAAGTCTGTAATGCTGAATAAGCAAATCATCTCCCATTCTCATATGCCCTTAGAAGAAATACCCATTTGTGCTCATCTTTTCATTCTGACCTTACAGAGGAAAGACTAGTAAACTGACTTGTTGATCAAGTAGACAAAAGTGTTCTCAATTGGGGACATTCATTTACAGATTCTGGATTTTCCTAAAGAGCATTTATGTTTCTGTTATCTAACTTTATACTCACCAAGTACCTTTCTATTCCACAGTTTTGTCTCTTGAGTGAACACCAAAAAATAGCACTCCAAATGTATACAACCACTAATATTTATTGAGCACTTACTGAGTACTAATTTAGTATTAGTTTTAGTATTTTCCATGTATGTGTAAATTAATCCTCACAAAAAGCTCCATAGAGGGCGGCGCCTGTGGCTCATCAAGTAGGGCGCCGGCCCCATATAGTGAAGGTGGCAGGTTCAAACCCAGCCTCGGCTGAACTGCATTGTGGCGAAGGCCTATAGTCCCAGCTACTCAGGAGGCTGAGATAAGAGAATCACCTAAGCCCAGGAGTTGGAGGTTGCTGTGAGCTGTGTGACGCCACGGCACTCTACCAAGGGCGATAAAGTGAGACTCTGTCTCTACAAAAAAACAAAACAAACATGTCCAGACCCTTGAAAGGAAGTATGGAGAAACCTCAAAGAACTCAAAATAGACCTCTCATTAGATCCTGCAATCCCATTTCTGGGCATCTACCCCAAAAGAAAAAAAAAGCTCCATAGAGAGGTTCCTACAGTGTACTATAGTTTCTAATAGTGTACTTGCCATTCTAATTTATAAATCAGACTCAGGCGCCGAGCCCCCGAACTGTCAGTTTTTATTAAGGGGTCTCAAGCCAGTTAGAAGGAGACAAAAAAAAAAAAAAATCACTCAAAAGTCAAAGCTACCTCTTTTCTTCTATCACCACAGTATATTTTTATAAGCTTAAAATAGAGGTGAATTTACCCAGCTAAAGCAGTTTGCCATCAGAAACAGTCAACATTTCTCAAGTCTCTGGTAAAATACAAAGTGCATTAAGTAAATTTAAATAAGCTAATCAGAAAATTAAAAGAAGCAGGAAAAGAAGGGGCTTTTCCCTGTCTGTAACACTCTAAATGAGAGTGGACAGAGTTCTAGCAAAGGAACTTTGAGAACAGTATGCAGACACAGCTAGAGATAAGCATCAATCTGGAATTCTAATACAGAGACACTGATTAACCATGAGAGGACTTAATCCTCAGTAGAGCCAGCAGATGTTCAGTGAATGGAGGCTTCACGCATATCGAAGTGAAGAAGAGTGCTTGCTGTTCCTCTGGGCGACCTGCTTCTGATCTGTGGGGTGCCCAAAGTGCAGACTACATGGGTAATGTGATCAACTACATGCTACCACAAGCTTTGGGCACAAATCAAATCCTTTAACTATAAATTTGATTAAGATGAATCCACACACAGGTATTAAAGTATTTCCCAAATTATACATTAACTATTAGCAATATTAAGGGAGGGAAAAAAGATTTAGATACATATTCCCAGTTATCTCTATGTAATAGTTCTTAGAATTCTCAACACTTGTAGAAAATAAAACTTAAAGTCTTTTTAAGGCTATTTCAAACCTCTTTAAGAAGTCTATGCTGTTTACTTAGGAGAAGACTCAAAAGGGAGACACCTGATTTCTTCTTTTACTGCTGAAATCCCCCACAATCCACTAACCTGTGTATCACTCTAAAACAGAAATATGGACATTAAGAATTTTTCACAACAAACTTGGCCAACTATACTTGTAACCTAGTTTCATTTGTTTTACTTAATTCTTTTTTTAAAAACCCTTCACTTTTTCTTATTTCTCTGCTGTAGTTTACTCCTTTTTATGTCAGCAAAAGATTACTACTTGATACTAAAAAAAACATAGTGGAGCATTTCTAATTTTATATTTATGTCCTAACCACATCCTTTAAAAATATCCTTTCCTAAATATAACCAAATCTCCTTAAAAATCACCTCTCTTCTTGTCTTTTGTGCTATTATATAAGGTAACTTTCAATATTAAGTTTAATTCTTTCACATCTTTTTTTTTTTTTTTGAGACAGTCTCATTCTGTTGCCCAGGCCAGAGTGCTATAGTGTCAGCCTAGTTCATAGCAACCTCAAGTTATCCTCCTGCCTCAGTCTCCCAAGTAGCTGGGACTATAGGCACCCACCATAATGACCAGCTAACTTTTCCACTTTTAGTGTGTGTGAGGGGTTGTCTTGATCTTGCTCAGGCTGGTCTCAAACTTCCGAGCTCAAGCAATTCTCCCACCTCAGCATCCCAAAGAGCTAGGATTATAGGTGTGAAACACCATTTTTAATGTGACAAAGTAATAGAGTACAGGCAAAGGCCAGCTGGGTGTAAATCAGCATCCCATAGCTCGCTTATGGCGCCAGCCACATACAGTAGGGCTGGCAGGTTTGAATCCAGCCCGGGCCTGCTAAACAACAATAACAACAACAACAAAAATAGCTCGGCGTTGTGATGGGTGCCTATAGCCCCAGCTACTTGGGAGGCTGAGGCAAGAGAATCGCTTAAGCTCAAGAGCTGGAGGTTGCTGTGAGCTGTGATGACACAGCACTCTACCAAGGGTGACATAGTGAGACTCGTCTCAAAAAAAAAAAAAAATCTGCATTCCACTGAAATGGTTCTATGATCACAGAGGAGTAAAAAAGGGTAAAGGCAGGGGGAGGGCACTGGAGGCCTCACCAGAGCGGAAAGAAAGGAGGAAAAGGGGGGTTCAGGGATGAAAGAACTCTAATAAGATTGTCATCATAAGAGAACGCTAAGGAGCAAACAGTCTCCAAATAAGTAATTTGTCTTTATCTTTTAGAATTTTCTGCTATAATTTTTAAAAGTGTTTAATTTAAACACTTAAAATTTCCACTGGTCCAAAATATTTTAATAGCAAACATGAAAGAAGTTTTTAAATTTTCAGAGTTTGATCTTAGTAATTTCCAATTATGTGTTTGAACTTTTACATGTACTGCTGAATTGAAAGCAAAAACATAACCTATCACATATCAATGGGTCAGTTTTCACATTTTAATTATTTCAAAGGAAAGGTTAAAAATGAACACCTTTTTCAATATGGTCAGAACAACAATACCAAATAAAATTCCTTAATTTTTAAAACGAATTTTTTTTCTTTCTGGTCAGACTCATCTAGGTTACATCCTTGGTAATATCATTGCTATCATCTTTCCATAAATGTCTATCTACAAATTAATTATCTTTTTTTGAGACAAATCCCTGGTATACTATTCTTCTGATTCCCATGGAAAGACTCACTTTTAAGATACAATTGCAGCTGCCCCACACTGCCAGTTACTGTGTCATACACACGCCTTAAAATTCTGTAATCAGCAACCACCAGGTGCCGTATCGCATTCAGCACACCACAGTCAGTCAATACAGACATCCCCAAACACACCAAGGCTGGTTTTGTCAAATGTTTTATTGAGTGTAGACATCTGGAGTACTGTAAAACATGCATTATCTGTAGATTCAAAAAGGAGCAAGCCACATTGTCCTCACTGTCAAACGTGTCAGGCTTGGCATACATGATGGAGATTAATGAAGTATCATGAGAGTA
>CAUYRH010121344.1:0-15166 GCA_963574655.1 Perodicticus potto | reverse complement strand
AAAGACCGGGAGAGGAACGGAGAGAGCATCTCTCTCCCCACTTGAAATCTCTCCCTCTACCAGGAGCTTTGGTGTTTTCTGTATTCTTTTCTGTAAATCAATTCTGTCTTACCACGGAGGGGTGGGGGAGGGAGAATAATGTAATGAAGAATAATAAAATACATATATTTAAAAAAAAAAAAAAGAAAACAGCAGTCAAGAGTCCTCTAAACACAAAACAGACTTTAATCTAACAGCAAGGGGTGCCATAGTTCAAATGAGACACTGTGATTGGCCAGCCAAGGGAAAGGGAGTCAAGTGCTCACTGGTTAAGCACCAAAGAAACACACAGATTATGAGTAAGATTTGGTGGGAGAATACTGTTTGACATGTGCAGAAGAAAACCATATTTAGTGATCTTTTAACAACATCATTTTTTCTAGGTGAGCTTCCCAGAAGGATCCCAATTCCTCAAAACAAATACCACTACTACAGTACAGCTGCTCTACTTTTATTGTTAAAAAAAAAATTCAGTGATTTATTTTTCAGATTTAATATAACCAAATTAGCCTTTTAGGAATGTGGATTTTACAGCTACAATGATGAATGGCAATATACTAGGAAATTAACTTCAGGAATTTGTTACTTCTTTTTCACCAAAATTATTGACCCATTTGAACATTTATTGTCTTTTTATTCAAAGATAATCTCCCAGACAAAATGAATACTGTCATTCCCGCAACACCTAAATTTGAATGAAGCTATTCAGAACTATTTTAATAAAATGCTTTTTAATAATACAGATAAATCTATTTTGATATACTTACTTGAATTATATAAATCTTAACTATACGTAATATTTGTTATCAACCTTGCTGTATAACATAAAAAACAGAAATATAAATTAAATGTGTAGCTCAAAATTTATTCTTAATTTAGCATTTAAAAAACTTTTTCCAAATTAAGCCTGTTCAATGCATACATAAATGCTTTTCTCAGCCTTCTCAGAAGAAAATTTTATAGCACACATTTATATATTTATACATTTTTCTACTGTTAAGGATGGTCCTACTTTATTCATAGTAAAGTTCATTTTTAATATTTACTGCTACTTAAATCAGTAGAGAATACATGGTTCTCTCTTAGAAGAGATTAAGAAAAAAATTAAAGTTGTAAGTTTTAGGAAGTATTTTTAAGCCTGTCTAAACTAATAAAACACTAAGTGAATAAATACTATAAAAGAAACTTTTATCACTGATAACTTAAAATATTAAGGTGAATACACAGGTCAAACCTTTTACATTAATCAAAGACGCAACATAATAATGGTTAGCATGAGCATTCCCCTATCAGTAAAATTTTCATGTCAGGTAATTTCTCCCATTTTTCATTTCTAAGCATAAAAGAGTGTTTCTCTCCTTGAATTCCTGAGGAACAAAAAGTAATCTGTTCTTCTTGAGATAGGATGGTATTAACTGCTTCTCTAGAGAACTAAACACTTGGCATGATATGTTTTCCTAGAGTTTTGTCAAGTAAGCAGTTAGGAGAGGTGAATTATCAGACAGTCTGGGCTTCTACAAAGCCCAGTGGATCTTCAGTGTTTTCTGTGTATGGAGGCTGGGAGTGGGAGGTTAACAAGTAGGTTTTCAATAATTTAACATTAAAAAATACAAAAACAATTTTTAAAATTCTAAATTTGATTTAGAATTAAGCTAAAGTTATTAAAAATAAATTGTTAAAGAACTTTCTCCATTTTTCATCTTTTTTCTGTTGCAAAATCCTCCTGCCTTATTCTAGCCTAAACTTTGCCAGACTTACGTGGAATTTTCACAAAGCAGGTCCATGACATCACAATGAGATTATTTTGTATCCCTTAGTAAAGGTCATAAAGGGACTACACTTGACGTTGATGATTACAGGTCAAATACACTGTCTTCTAGCGAGGACCCTCCGTAGCGATTAAGCCATGTTTACAGAATTAAGAGGAAGCTATGCCCTCTGCCCTTTGTAGCCTGATCTCCGGCACCTTCTGCCTTTGGTGCAGAGTTCAGAGGCACTCACAAAATGAATTCTGGACAAGTGACATGTTTAGAAGACACCAGTCTATGAGAATCTGAAGAGTCAACTCTTTGAAAATGGTTTAGCACTAATCCATCTGAGGTGGAGTCTCTGAATAGCGATGGGAATACTGAATGAAGGCAGCAAGGAAAGAAGTCAAGCCCTAAGCAGCGCCTGTGGCTCAGCGAGTGGGGCACCGGCCCCATATACCGAAGGTGGCGGGTTCAAACCCAGCCTCGGCCAAACTGCAAAACAAAAAAATAGCTGGGCGTTGTTGCGGCACCTGTAGTCCCAGCTACTCGGGAGGCTTAGACAAGAGAATCACCTAAGCCCAGGAGCTGGAGGTTGCTGTGAGCTGTGTGACTCCCTGGCACTCTACCGAGGGCGATAAACTGAGACTCTGTCTCTACAAAAAAAAAAAAAAAAAAAAGAAGTCGAGCCCTCTCGTCATTTACCTGGAGTGGAGGTGTCCCTAGCAGACAAAGCACAGCAGAAAGAAAGAAAGTAACAACTTGCCTCTAGCATTGGATGAAAACAGACCCACTGACTCCAAGGAAAGGCCCAACAGGAAAAAACAACACTCAAAGATGGTAATCAGAGTAGGAGAAAAGACAAGAGGTTATGCTGTATAGCAAATAACAAAGGTTGGAGTTGCTCGGAGGTGTAGGGGTGGGGGAAGAGAAGGAGAAGCAAGAGCGGACAGCTAACAAGCTTCTGCACTGAACAATGCCTGAGTAACAGTGGGAAGCCAAGGACATCTATTACATTTTCTCCAAGAAAGATAAATGTATTCTTTCCCTAGAACAAATCAATCCTAAATAACAAAGAGAGGAAGGGAAATTCTAGATATGCCCTACTTAGTGGTGTTATGAGAGGCAGTAACTTGATAGGTCGCTGATCCGGCTCTGGTGGTGGTACAGAGAAATAGGAGATAAAGTATTTTTCATTCTGATTAGAAGATGGAATACATAATTATTGGAATCAAAAGGAATCTTACAGACCACTGGTCTTCATTCTTATTCAAAAAAAAAAAAAAAAGGAGTGAAGCTCAAGAAAAAGTGACTTGCTTATGGTTTAAAAAACTACTCACTAGCAGAACTATTTACAGTACTCGTGGGTTTTTGCCCCCTGCTTTTAGGGAAATTCTTGTCACTGAACAGGGGCAAGGCAATTCAGTTTTTATTGTATTTACAGGCTTTCCTTTCTGCATTCAATAAACATCGACTGGACAGTATGTTCAAGGCAGTAGGCTAGATTCTGATGTATCTCCCTGGAAAACCTCACAAAATGGATGTAGTAGTGGCAACGAGCTTGATATAAGGAAAAATATTGAGATCAACTAAAATTATAAACCACCAAGTACTCATTACAAAGTTAGAAGGAAGGAACTTTTGATATTAAAATTACAACAAAGTGTTCAAGTATAATCAGATGCCCAAAGAATCATTAGCTAAGAAAAATAAAAGTGGGTGACAGACAGAGAAAGGGAGAGTGGCAGACACAACTTGAGTCATTTACTCAAGTTTTTGGAACTTTTGCAAAGCAGAACAAAATATGGGTTGATCAAATCATTGCAGCTTACAAACAGTCCTCTGTGGGTCACTCTTTCTCTATCTCAACTCAAATTAAGGGAAAAAGAAATCAGTAAGAGAAATGAACATTTCTCTGCACAAACTGTCTTTTTAAGTCAGAATAGGCAGATGACCTGAGAGTCATCAGGGTTTTTGTTAAGGCAACTTAAAAAATTCTTTCTATTTTTAAACTCCTGACCAGATACAGTAATAGTCACAGAGGACCATCCATAAAGATATGGTGAATGTATTAAACAAAAATCTAATAATTTTAAAGAAGTAATTACAGTTAGAGAGAGAGAGAAAAAAATACTTACATTCTGTTAGCAGGAGCATAAAATGCAACAAGTTCTATGACATGCACTTGGCATTATACTGGAGTTTGAAGTTGACCTAAGTTCTACTCCTGAACGTATATCCTAGAAATATAATATATACATAAGGAGGGCAAATACAGAACTCAGGCATTTTTCCTCTGCAGATTTAATGGAAATAGCCTAAGTAGCCATTAAAAGAAAGTAAATAGTGATAAGTTCATGCAATGAAATACTATATCACTATCTATGATCATAAATGAACTACAAGCAAGAATGACTCACAAATACGATGGTGGATTGGAAAAACAGCTGTTGCAGAAAAAACATATAGTATGGTATTATTTATACACAACTCAAAAACAAGCAAAACTTAAAGCAGAGGGTTCATAAACATGTGAAAAACTATAAAAAAAAAAAACATGGAAGTATTAAGCTCTACATCCAGAATTGTCAGGATTTGGGTGGAGGGTGAAGAGGGGTGATGGAATCTGGGCTAGATGTAAGGAGGACTTAAAAGATACCAGAAATAGTCGATTTCCTAAGCTAGTGGCAGGTACTCAGTTACTCAAGTAGCTTCTCCACATGTCATATTCTCTTACATAGCACCTTCTAAATACTGTAGGTCTACCCTTAGTTTTAAGAAAGCTGACTTTCTTAAAATAGTTAAATAATACTACATTTAACTATTTTAAAAGTATTTTTTAAGACTGTGTTAACTAATAAGTACTTGGCACATAATCAGAACTTTACAAAATTCTTTTAGTTCATACTACTTTTTGAAGTAAATCTTTTCAACCTTAGTTTACACATAAGGAAACTGAGATTGAGTTTCGTTAAGAAGACTGCCTGACGTTACACAGCTAGCAGAGCTGGGATTCACACTCCATCCAGCTCTTTCTGATACCCAAATCCAAAAACCATGGTGCATCTATTATTTAAATTACTATAGCAAAAATTAATTTCTAACATGAAAATGAAACAAAATTGCTATACTGTGGGTTTACTATTTCATCTCAGCTTAAGAAAAAGTATCCCTGAATCACGGTCTCAGGGTTTGTATTAATTTTATGGCAAGCATTTCTTTATTACTTCTATCATTACACAAACTCTATGAATCCTAAAACTGGCAACAGATACCAATTATGTTTTTTGTAAGTCTCAACTTGGCTATATTTCTTTTCATAGCCTAAATTTCTCTAAGACTGGAAGTTTAGGTGTAGTTAGGTGTTGGTGGGCTGACACTCAACGCTATCTTTTCACTCCCCTCCCCCATTACGAATTCACTCGCAAGCAAGTGAACAGGCTTGCTAACCCCCACAAAAATTACTCACTTCCACCTTTCTCTTTCCTCCTCTCCCTTCCAACCATATTTCAAAACCTAATTTTAAACTCATACGGGAAACCTGATTAATACCACCTGGCTTTGTCTACTCGATTAACCCCGGGCTCCTTCAGCACACATACAACAAACACACTTATATAATTATTTATTGGCTTTTTTAATTTGTTGCTGTTGTTTTTGTTTGTAAGTGTGTCCAGCCTGCAAGAACCACTGAGAAGAGTTTACAAGTTTATTTCTTCTGCCCTGTGTCCTAACTCATTCTTCTTCCCCCAAATTAGGACCAACTGTGCTCTGTGAATAGTAGGCACTTATTAACTGCTGATTGACTTACTACAGTGGAACAATTCGCTTCTGGTATTTCTCAGTATCCCAGTGAATCCTCCACATCTACAACATCCTGGAGATGATACCAGGTACCGCTAGAGGCTTGGGGTCTTCCTGAGGGTGCCTGAGACAAGAAAAACACAGAGAGAGACCAGAGACAGTCAGGAGAAACACAGAGAGGGAACACAGAAATAAACAGAGGACAGAATGAAGAGCTGAGAAGCATGAAGAGAGTCAGAAGATAATAGATTAAGCAGCCAGAGAAAACTCAGAGACAGGGAGGAAGCTGGCAATTTGAACTTGGGTTTTGGTTTTGAAACCACATTTGGGGTACTAGTTACTCATGTAATAGGTGTCATCATGCTACTAAATTTACGATATAATCAACCATTCCAAAGTCATTGCTCAGGTTTTTCTGAGCTTTTCTCTTTATCCATTAAAACTGATCTTCATAAAGTCTCATCCTTGATATTGCTACACAATCCTTGAAACAACCCAGTTTCAAGCAAGGAAATATTTTGCACAATTTAGAAAATGGAGGTCAGAGAGGTAATATGACTTGCCCAAGGTCACAAGCAAAAGCTAATCAACATCCCAAATCTTCTGACTCCAAAATCCACTTTTTCTGATATCCTATGTAGGTCCTACTACAAATGGACATTATATAAATCTAAACTGTTTTTATAAAATTAAAACTATACATACTTTTCTATCCTATGGGACACTGAATTACTCAGGTTTCACTAGGCTATTTAAAAAATATATCAAAAAATAAATCACACTGGAAATATCAGAATAAAACTTTAGGATGGAAGTGAAATTAAGTAGTCCCTTGACAAAATTTTTAACATTTAAAAAAGGAGCTAATTTGTCTCTACATTTATTTCAGCTGCTGAAAAAGATTAAAAGGTGTTCCACATTTCAATGAACTCTTAGAACTGAGTACCAACGAGTGAAGAACCAGTCTCAGGCACCTGTGCTTTCATGAAGTCTCACCTAAAGTCGACACTGCAATCCAATTTCAGAGTATTCGTAGAGTAGAAATTATTTAGTGCACTGCTCTTTACAAGCATTAGTATTTTCTCTTGAGGGATACTTACACCCTTCTAAATAACTATGCCTTTTTGGAAGCAATCAATGTAATTGCCAGAAAAGTTTCTTTGATGTAAGTTTAAGCATGTTATTGGATTTCACAGTAAAATAAGACAATAAGAACATGAAGAAATTCCTATTTAACTGTGCTTCAATGTATTTTCCATCGTGTTCAGCAATTTTTAAAACAGAAATTTTCTAACAAGGCCTAAAGTATAGTGCTGCTCTGCCCTCTAGTGACTGGCTAGGCTTTGTTAACTGTGTACTTTTTCTTTTAATTGCTTTTTGAGCAATATTTAGGATTTTTAAAAAATTACATGAGGGCTGCCTTTTTATCATTTGAGAAGTCAGCAATGAGCACTGGTCAACCTTTAGGGCATGGTATAGTGTATGAACACAATGCAGGAAAGAGACTTTGGAGTTCAACAATTTCTTTCCATCAGGATGGTCCACCTAAGTATTGTAAAGCAGAAACAAAAGAACTTTAACATAATCTGTTCTGATCCTTACATTTTTACGCAATTTATTTGGAAAGGTCAAAGAATCCTGTTCAGTTTCTTCGTTAAAACCTTTGTGAATTTCATAACTTGATAAATCCCAAATTGGTCAGTTCTATTATTCTGAAGTATCAAGAATGAGTAATACTGTATAAATCACATATAGATGAATAGTTTTCTATTAGTAGAGTAAAAAATGCTTAATACAGAACTACACTGAACATAATTTATCCTTAATTGCTCAAGTGGCACTTTAGGATTTTCTTGAACCTCCTTGTCATTGTTAGGAAAGTGACTATCACTTCACCAATATGTTGGAAAAATTAAGAAAGCCAGTTAAGACAGAGGTATTTCACAGAGATTCACCTTAGTGCTTTGATGAAGGAAACGTCTCCATCATATTAAACTTCCATCTTAATTTCTCCTGCCATACACCTCTTGCAAGGAACTGCTGCCATTCCTAGAACATCATTTCTACTCTCACTAAACCCAGTGTTACCCCCTCTGTGTCCACCTACTTATGTTATAAAGAAACATCACATCTGTGCACATAAATGTGAAAGGATACCTGAACTGTGGAGACAACCTACAGGCAGGGTGGTGTTGTGGTTAGGAGCACAAACCCTACAGCCAGCCTGCCTGAGTGTGAATCCAGCTCTGCCGTTTACTAGCAGTGTATCCTTAGACAGATCATTTAAACTCTCTATGCTTCACTTTCTTCATCTAAAAAATGGGAATAAAAAGAGGCACCTACCAAGAGTAATGTTTTATATCTGGATAGGTATTTGGGTTACATAGGTTATGCATCAAAATTGAAAAATGTACTTTTAAGATTTGTCTATTTCACTGAATGTAGATTTTACATCAAAAGACAAAACTTATACATAAATATTGATCCCTAGTTAATAATATACACTCTCAAGTATTTAGGGGTAAGTGTGCTGATGTCTATAATTTCAAATGTGTAAAAATTAAGTTCAATTGAGGAGGGATAAAGAAACGGCAGATAAGTAACTAAATGTAGTAAAATGTTAATACCCAAGTCTAGATGGTGGCTTATATGAGTTTCGTAATAAAAGGTTTGGGGAAAATACACCTATCTCTCATCATGTTGGTGTGAAGATTATATATAACAGTATTAAATATAAAGACTCAATCAACGATGACATATGGTAATATGTTTACTTAAGCAAATGAAAAGTGGTGATTCTTCTGGAGTTGGTAGAAAAAAGGAAGAAAGTAATAAGGCACTGAGTTCCTAAACCAGGGTTAGTAGCTGACACGAGGGTATCACAACTCCAATTTCAAATTCATCATAAAACTAGACAGAACAATTAGAAAACAATCTCTGAAGCTGGATTTGAATCCTAGCTCTGTTTTTACTTAGTCAAAAAGCATGATTTATTAACAATGTTCTCAGTCCCAGTTCTCTCATAAAATGGGAACAATGACACCTATGTCCAAGGCTCATTGTGAAGATTAGGGGAAACAAACACAGAAATCAGCACACAAAATACAAATAACAGTTGCAGTTTTTATCATTAAAATCATTATTACCTAGAATGAGCCTTTTATACCTTTACTACCATTCTCTGCAGATAAAAGCAAAAATGACAAATAAATCTGGTTCTCAGCCTAGAAACAAAATATGCAGGTTGCCCAACTACTCCAAAGAGCTTTGTAAAGGATTTTTATTAAAACAGTAGCCCTTATTTAAAATATCACTATACTTAGTGTAAAAGAAGAGTTGGCAATGACAGAGAATTCATTATCCATCCCTCTGTAATGTCAATTATAATAAATAAAAGTCCTATGGGTGAAGGATTTATGAAGTATGTTTGCCGATGGCATTTAAAGAAAGTCATTTCAGTGCGTTTGAGGAAATGGTATTAGCACCTGGATAAGCTTTGACGTCAAACTATAAAGTAACAAATTTAAAGAAAAGAACATTATAACTATTAACACATTTACAGAAGGTGAGTTCTAGGCTCCCAAGGAGTGGATTTGTAAATTACTATAAATTACTACATGAAGACAATGATTCAACATATACTCTTCTTCAGATAAAAAGAGAATCAAGAACGTGGCACTGAAGGGGGTAATATTAGAAACATTATACAACACAGATTCTGTCTTGACCACTCTACAAAAACTGTTTACCCTTGAATCATTAACCCAACTTTCAATCATCAACCCAACCATTAACTTTAAGCATTTAGCTTTCTCTAAATTTTTCAACATTGTCCATCTTGAAACTCTTTCTCATCTCAAACAACATTATCTCTGTTGCTTTTCCCACCACAATTTGATCGTTTGTCTTTCCCTCAGATTTCCCTTAATGAAGAATAGGCAGGTATTTTCAAAGTTTCTGTCATTAGGCGTATTATCTGCTTTCACCAATTTTCAGAAGTTTCAGATACCTCTCTCTTAAAATTCTATCATCAGCCTGAATCTCTTCCAAACTCATCTCAAATTTATAACTGCATCCTAAACACAATCACATGGGTATCTTCTCTGTTTTAAATCCAATCCATCTCAAACTTCACCTTCCCTTCCCATAAATCAGTTTCTACTATTTCCTTTCTTCTGATAGCAGTTATGAGAATTTATCTCTCACTTCCTTTCCACACCCTCCACTGTCCTCTTTCCCTACTACTATGCCTCCTCTACATCTCCAAGACAGCGTCAGTCTCTAAGTTCTGCAAATGAGCAGTTTCCAAATTGATTCAGGTGAAAGATACAATTCATATTCTTTGAGAAAGCTAAAGTCACAATTACTAAACACACAGAAACACAGGCTAAATAATAAAGTGGTTCAGAAAATCTTCACTGAAGGGATCCTTAAAACTAAGAATGCATTCATTTTTGCCTGTAAATTGAACGGGCTTACTTGATTTTTTGAGTTGAATCACTTTTCTCCAGGATATCTGAAGATACATCCAGAGTATAACTTCATAATGTCTCTCCTAATAGTCCTATCTACAATGGTTGACATCCTACTACAACAACAAATTTCTTCTTACCTAGGATGACAAGCTCCCTTTCCACTATTTCCAAAGCCTACCTCTTTTTCCTTCCCATCCACCCCATTTATATCATCTCCTCAAAAATTTTCAGTGGTTCATCTGCCCTTTGCAGGAAGAAAAAGTAAACTCATCCTGACATTCAAGACCATTTTACGTGTGCCTTTTTACTGAAATTTCCCATCTTAACATTACCTATATCCCATCCAACTGGCAAAACAATCTATTCGCCTTTCCAGACTTCTGTACCTCCTCCACCGTGCAGTCATCCCCACTGGGATGCAGATCTTCCTGAGATCTTAATGAGGTTCATATGCACCTACGTAGAGTTTACCTTATATTAGCACATTATGACCATGGCAGTGCCTAACACATTGCTTTGCATATAGTAATTATAGCAAATATTTATTAGAAATATTAAAGAAACAAAATGTGTTACTTCATCTTTAAGCAAAACATTTTTCCAGTGGGATTACCAAAGACAGTTCAGTTTCTAAAAAGAAATGGAAGAGAACTAGAGAAAGACTAAAGAACCTGAGCATAAATACTCTCATAAGTGGGCTGGAAAGGTTTAAATTTCTCAAAATACAGTAATGATTTTCTATTTAAGTCTAAAATCTAAGCATGGTGTTTATGGCTTGGATGTTTACATACTCAACTAAGAAAAGGCAAGACTGCTACAAAAGGAACACAGACACCCAACACATCCACGCTCACAGGACAGTTTTAGACGAAACCCTAGATGGAATCATCTTGAAGACAAGTTTAGATATATTGACTGTGGAGAGATACTCAAAATTAATGAACAAAATAGTAACTGACATGAGGGATGGAAACCATGTAATATGGGTTTTTATCCTTATGTGCATGAAAAATATTATAAAGTACTTTCATAGAAGTGGCATTTTCTGCAGATGAATTCTGCATTTTTTTCCTAATGTGTGAATTAACTAGCAGAGTAAAGTCATAATTTAATTAACTATTTAACTCAATTTTTAAAAATTTTTTATCATTATCAGGGTATAATAATTTTTTTAAGAGCTCTCATAATAAACTTTAAATTCCCATCCTTAATGAGTTCTCATTAAGAATTCATTCTCTCCTTGTTTTGATAAAAATAATTATAGTCTTTGAAAAAACTCTCTAGACTATAAAAATTTACTGTTATGCTTAAAACTTTACATGTTCAGGATGATAATTTTGTTAATACCAATAATATGCAGAAATAATATTCCTAAATAACTATACTCCATTGAATGATAGATAACTTATGTCCTAATATTTTCATATGTTTTGTACTTTCATAAAATTGTTAAAGGAAGTACAATTAAAATAAAATCAAACATCTATCCTTACGATTATACAGAAAATATTTTAAGATTCTTAACTGTATTAAATGTTATTTATTCTGTCTAATGATTTAAAACAAGTCCATCTTGTATTCAATAAAGACTTCCTCAGCATAATAAAGATGTGCAATTTGAGGCTGAATATTTCCCTTGTTGTGGAGACAATAATAAGTCTGAAATTAAATCTCAAGGAACAGTTAAGCACCAAAAAAGTCAGAGCTCATTTTTGACCTACTGCCCATTTTAAGAACAAACACATTCTCTTAACAGTTCTTGCCATGTGCTGCACTGCACCTTTCATCCTCTTACCAACCTTACATAGTCTGTACTTGTTCCATTTCACCAATGAAGCTAAGTGACTTTCCCACAATCCAATGACAGTAAAACAGCTGAGCTAGGTTTAGTCTTAGGTCTAGAGCTCATGCTTCTAAAAGACTGCCCTTAGCTTAAAAAAAAAAAAAAAAAAGATTCATTTAAATTCCTCTCCTATAAGGACATCCTTAAGTTTCTATCTACCTATATCAAACTCCCAAGGAAACGAAAGTGAGGATTAGGGAGTTGACAATCTAGAGGTAAACATGGGTATTTATAAGCTCCTGGAAGTAAAAGTTCTAAAATGAAAATTTTTTCAGGAGCACACTAGAAATTCCAATGTATAAAATATTCTATCACAATGGAAATAACTGGCAAAAAAAAAAAATCCTATTATTTTACTGATTAAGGAAATTCTCATAAAAAGAGACATGACTAGAACATTTTTACTATCAATAAGATATAATAGCCTTATTAGAAAGATTTATGTTCTCTAAAAAGTGAGATTCTTAAGTGAATAATAAAGGCAACACCTGTCATTTTAACAGATACAACTGAACTTTCTAACCTGAAAACTTTATCACATTGATTTAAATGTTCATTCCACTGAATGAACTGAAAGATGATCTATGTGCTTCCATCCTTCAAATGGCCCAACAAAATGACTGCTATAAAAAGAGGTTGAGTATTTAAGGGCATTGACAGAAGCTGCTGATCTCAAACTTTTCTCTATTGACTCTTTTGTAATACACCTATTTGATGATTTGGTAGCTCTAACAATGCTAGAAACATGGTGCTATTCAAAAACTAAACTGAGGGTATGCACAAAGTTTCAGAGATGTATGCAATCAAGCAAGGCCTGTGGATAAAGGGTGCATTCTCCACTCTGCACACCGACACACCTCACTTTGAATAGGTTTCACTGTCTCTATTTACTGTAGGTAGCGTGGCACAACTGATTAGGGCAGTGCTCCCACAGAAATGGCGGCGAGGTCCAGTTTAGAGGCCAGTTCCTTCACATCCCCCTGGCTCTCTCAAGAAACATGTGCACTCTAAGAGCCTCTGCTAACGGTTTAGTACCTTAAAACATTACCTGAAGTGACATACTTCTGCCTTGAGGAGACTTTGGTAATAAATGAACTTAAGGTAAATGTTAAGGAACACTGAAATAATTATGGTTTTAATTTATCTGTTTTTTTAAGACTAGTAACATAGCCACAGCAGAGGCAGAACAATTGCAAATTAAGTTAAGCAAGTATAAAAGTCAATACAAAAACCAACACAACATTCTTGTCTACCATTTTCACAGATCTAATTGAATACTGACATATCCTAAAAATAGCCCCCAGAATAAAACAAATAAAGGAAAACTTCAGTCAACCTTCTGGTACACATCAATGGAATACAATCTCTTAAAGCCCAAAGGAACCAATTTGCCTACCTTAAATCTCACAACCTTCACGAGTATTCCACTCACAGGGTTGCCAGTACAGTGTTAAGAGAAGCACTTGTTAGAAGACTAAAAAGTCTTAACAAACACTTCCTGATTCAGTGTACAGCACAAATGACCCAACAGGTACCCAGAAATTTTTTCCAGTTCATTTTAAGTTCTCGGGCCTGCTAACGTTTATTGATTACAGAACTAACTGCAACTTAAAGGCACAAGAATACCACTCTCCCTGAACTCAGTCTGGAAAAAATAAAGACCTCATCTAGACCAGAGGACACTTATTAACACAAAGTTCAGCAGAATGCAGAATACAAGATTCACACAACGTAAATTCCTGTAATACTATGAATTAATATGTTCACTGAGCAACTAGGTTTTGGAAATATAGCCACTCAAAAAATAAGACTTTCTAGTGTAAACTTAAGTCCCTTCACATCTAAACCCTTTAAACATTCCATGAGAAAACTACATGTACATACTCTTATATACAATGTGTGTGTGTGCACATATAGAGAATACATAGGAACTGTAGTGCTTATATATTTCATACTAAAATGCATGAAATTCCCAAGAGAGAAATCTTATGAGCAATTCCACCCCTATTAGATTCATTTATTTTTCCTGGAAAAACACACTTTTCTATAATAGAAATCATAGGAAATAGATACAGACTTCAATATAAATAAACTTACTTTTTATCCAACACCTTTCAGGGTAGCATTAAATCGATAGAGTTTTGCCTGAATATATTTATACTGTCCTTAACTAATGAATCAATAATTCTATTAGTTGAAAAAAATATACTGCTAAAATTCATCATACACAAAATTTTTGAGTTTGAAACATATTATAAATAGCTTTTGGGGAAGACTAAAATCAAAAGTGAACAAAAAAGTTAAAATACCATTCAACTAATTAAAGTGACATCCACAAAATTAGATCACTGCTCAATAGTTTATCCTTTTAGTCTATAAACAGAGAAGTGAACTGATAATTTTACACAGTAGAACTTTGGTTAGTCACATGGTTGGGGCCCAAATCCAATGGAACTGGTGTACTTAAGGGAAGAGGAAAAGCACCAAGGCTCACTCGCTCCGTGCACAGAGAGGAAAAGCCATGTGAGGACACAGTAAGAAGGCACGCCCGAGAGAGCCCTCACCAGAAATCAAATTTGTCAACATCTTAATCGTGAACCTCCAGCCTCCAGAACTGTGAACTTAAAATAAATGTCTAGTTTAAGCCAGTCAGTCTCTGGTATTTTGTTAGAGCAGCCCAAACGAACTAATATAACCCATAAGGATATTTGAGGTAGTTTTACTCTACTAACAGTCCACCTGAATGAGTAACCAATAGCTACAAAGCTGTTCATTCAAAGAGAGAAGAGCTTAGAACAGTTTCATAATTTATTTCCCCCAAATAATTTTATATACATGTGTTAACAAATGGAAGTCATTTTAGAAAACAGCATTAGGCTTTGAATCATAAGAGATAATACTATGCTGTCCTGGATTCTGAGAGTACAAGGGGACAATATCAACAGAGATGCTGTCTAAGGAGTCTAAATTGATTAAACCTTCATGGGAGAGCAGTGACATAAAGATCTTGAAATAGAAATACCAGCTCCTTCTGAAACCAAACAGCATTTGCTCTATGAGGCAAAAAAAAAAAAAAAAAAAAAAAAAAAATTAAGGGGTAACAATTACTGTGGCCACTTAACACAAAATTTGTCTAAAAAAAAAAATTATTTTTTTATTTTTCGGTATGGGGCACAAGTAATGGGAACCATTTATTTTTTTTTTTTTTTTTTTTTTTTTTTTTGCCTCATAGAGCAAATGCTGTTTGGTTTCAGAAG
>CAUYRH010121340.1:0-14980 GCA_963574655.1 Perodicticus potto | reverse complement strand
TAAAATAATTTTTATTTATAAAAAAAGATAAAACTATAGGGGAAAAATATTTTTTAAAACCTAAAATTTTTCTTTTTTTATTTTCTCAACTCGTCCATTGTTTTTTTGGTTTTTTTTTAAACTATTTTTTTTTTTTTTTTTTTTTTTTTTGCAGTTTTTGGCCGGGGCTGGGTTTGAATCTGCCACTTCCAGCATATGGGGCCAGCACCCCACTCGTTTGAGCCACAGGTGCCACCCAATTGTTTTTGAGTTTTTATTATTTTCCTACCAAATGTTCTGGGCACCCTAGGGCCCAGACACTCTCCTCTTCCTCATACTCCCGGTTAACTCCCAGTACCATCAACAACAACCCTATGTTCCAAGGAGAGAGAGGTCAGGTAACCCCAAAGAACCTAAGGGGAATCTGAGCTGGTGCTCATTGGCTCCAGAGTAAGTATTTACCCCAACTATACCCCGGCAGCTTCTTACCTTTCTCAGACCAAAAATCACTGGCAATGTCTCCTCTGTTGTCAGTCACAATCAGCTCTGTAAAATCCATGTCATCCCTGGCAAAGTCCCTCTGGATGCCACACCAGTACCATCCTGTATCCTCTTTGGTCAGGCAGGACACGGTGACAATGAGTTGGTTTCCCGTGTCCCTCAGGGCCACACGTTCAGTGCTGTTGGGAGTGAAGGCGATGATGTTGCAGTAGTCCCGGAAATAGCCTCGGCACCAGTATTTGGGGTGATCCTTATAGTGGGCGTCGTAGCTGCAGATGGCGGAAGCGGTGTCCAGCACAAAGCTTTCCTTGAGCTTTTCATCCATGACCATAGCATCTATGAAAACACACACACACATCTTTGTTCCTTCCGACACATCATAGCTCCTGCCCTCCCAAAGGGTAGAGAATTGGAGGCTGAGTCTTGCCTTTTCCAGATTGACAACTGTTACGAGCTGAACTGTGAAGAATCTCAGAAAATTTCACCCCAGAATATGACTCCTTGGTATAAAAAGTATTTTGAACTACAGACCCTTCTAGATCGAAAAAAGCATTAGAGGGGGCTTTCCCTCTATCTGCATCGACCAGAGTCACCGACCAAAGGATCAAGAGCGTCAGTTGACTTCCTTTTTTGTCCTTGTTGTCTCAATAGATTGCAGGAAGGAGGATTGAGAATGCAAGGAGATCTGGCCCAGATCATTTAAGTATAACACCTTTCTCCCACGTTAGCTTCGTTTGCTAAGAGAATCATTTACAAGTCACTCTGTTTCCCCCATCTATTTATTTCCCCAGCACCATTTGTTCCTCCCCAAACAGGATTACCTATATTTCTTTTTTTTTTGTAGAGACAGAGTCTCGCTTTATGGCCCTCGGTAGAGTGCCGTGGCGTCACACAGCTCACAGCAACCTCCAACTCCTGGGCTTAGGCGATTCTCTTGCCTCAGCCTCCCCAGTAGCTGGGACTACAGGTGCCAACCACAACGCCTGGCTATTTTTCTGTTTTGCAGTTCAGCCGAGGCCAGGTTTGAACCCGCCACTTTCGGTATATGGGGCTGGCGCCCTACTCGATGAGCCACAGGTGCCGCCCTACCTATATTTCTTAGCTCCTCCTGCCCTCTAAAAGGCATGTATAAAAACATTTGGATCCCACTGGGATATTGAGTAATCACTCCATGTTTCTCCCTATGTGCATTGTAAATAAGCCTTTCTCTTATTAATCTGCCTTAATTGTGAGTTGATCTTTTAGCAAACTTTTTTTTTTTTTTTTTGAGACAGAGCCTCAAGCTGTGGCCCTGGGTAGAGTCCTGTGGCATCACAGCTCAAAGCAACCTCCAACTCCTGGGCTCAAGCGATTCTTCTGCCTCCACTTCCCAAGTAGCTGGGACTACAGGCACCCACCACAATGCCTGGCTATTTTTTGGTTGCCACTGTCATTGTCGTTCGGCGGGCCCAGGCTGGATTCGAACCCACTAGTTCAGGTGTACATGGCTGGCGCCTTAGCCGCTTGAGCTACAGGTGCCGATCCATCTTTCAGCAAACTTTTGGGGGATTGGACAAGTATCCCCTCATCCCTACATCTGTGTCCCACCCCAAAGTTCATATGTTAAAGTCCTAACCCCTATTTTTTTTTTTTTTTTTTGAGACAGAGTCTCACTTATGTGGCCCTCGGTAGAGTGCTGTGCCATCACAGCTCACAGCAACCTCAAACTCTTGGGCTTAAGTGATTCTCTTGCCTCAGCCTCCCAAGTAGCTAGGACTACAGGTGCCCACCACAATGCTCAGCTATTTTTTGTTGAGGTTGTCATCATTGTTTTTTAGCTGGCCCAGGCCAGGTTCTAACTCATCAGCCTCGATGTATGTGGCTGACACCATAACCACTGAGCTACAGGCACCCCTAACCCCTGTTACCTTGAAATGTGTCTGAATTTAGACATAAAGTCTCTAAAGAGGGCATTCAGTTCAAATAGAGTCCTTGGGGTGGCGCTTCATCTAATTTAGCTAGTGTCCTTATAAAAGAGAGAGAGATTGACTTGGCGCACATAGCACAGTGGTTATGGTGCCAGCCACATACACCGAGGCTGGTAGGCTCAAACCCAGCCAGGACCTCCCAAATAACAACAACAACTACAACCAAAAAATAGCTGGGCATTGTGGTGGGTGCCTGTAGTCCCAGCTACTTGGGAGGCTGAGGCTAGAGAATCGCTTAAGCCCAAGAGTTTGAGGTTGCTGTGAGCTGTGACGCCACAGCACTCTACCAAGGGCAACATAGTGAAACTCTATACCCCCGACCAAAAACAAAAGAGAGAAAAATTAAAAAGACACTAACAACAGAGAGGAATGACCCTGTGAGGACACAACAGGAGGGCGGCCATATGCAGGCCAAGGAGAGGCCTCAGGATGAAACCAAACCTGCCGACACTTACCTTGACCTTCTAGCATCCGTAACAGTAAAGAAATAAATTTCCATCGTTTAAGCCACCTAGATGGTGGTATTTTGTTTCAGCAGCCCTAGAAAACTAATACAGCAACCCTGGAGAAGTCTTTTTCTCCAGCCTAAGAGTGAGTCAGACACGAAGAACTTTCACCACTTCTTGGTAGGAGCCTTTAAGAGCCCGAGACTTAGTATTAGTAGATTCTCTGTCCCTTGTTCCCACCCCACCTTGGTTACCTGCAAAAAGAAAGTGAGAAGGTTCTGAGACTTCTGCTGGCTTCATAGAGCTGAAAATAGAGGGAGACAGGTTCTGTCTTTAAGAGCTAAGAACCTCATGCTCCCTCTGTACAAGACCAGCCTAGGAAGCTCTGTGATCTCAGGGTACTGAGTAATGAGGAAGCTGAACACACACTGTCCAGCTTGGCCAGGGTTGGGAAAATGTCTGACCAAGGGAAGATATGGGCAGCAGAGCCCATCCCTCTCTCCACTTCCACATGTGTGCTGGGACCTGCAAATGCTCCTCAAATGTGGCTCCTATAAAACAGGCTCCCATCCTCGATGTCATTCTCTTCTCATAATGACCCCACTATGTGAGCCTCAGTTTACAGGCATGGATGCTGCCCCAAGGAGAGGTGCAGTGACTCTGAAGGCCACACAACTGAAAGGCAACAGGGCCGGGACAAGGCCAGTCTTCCAATCTCATCTCGGGGTCATGCTTGGGCAGAAAGGGGTAAGTTGAGTCCTCATGTATCTGCACAGTTTTTGAGGGGAGAAGAGAAAGAGAAATACTTTTTGAGGGGAGAGGAGGAAGAGAAAGGGACATTTGGGTGAACCGAAAGAGAAAATACAGAGCCCTCATTTTAGCCAAAGATTTCAAACTCCTCACAAGCCCTCTTATAAGAGCTAAAAACAAGAACTAATACTATTTTCACCTCTTTTATTTTCCCCTTCATTACTGAGGTGGTTGGTGAGAAGAAGCAGAGACTCCAGTAGGAGAAAAGTCCAATGCAGGGTCTCCAGGGAGGCCACAGCTTGAAGGGCTAGAATTGTTCCTACCCCCATCTTACCTGAAAAGAGAGCCAAGGAGAGCAGAATGAAGGGCCCCATGGCTGGAAGGAAGAAAATCTTTAACTGGAGTGATAGGATATACCCAGGGATCTCAGGAATCCTGGACCTGTTAAAGGGAAACGTATATTTGAGCTTAAGACAATTTTATCCTATTTGAAAAGACTAGTGATAAGGGAGAAGAACCATGTAATCCAAGCAATGCTGCCATAGGTAGGTGTCCGCGTTGTACAAGGGTATTGCACCAGAGGGTCACCAGAAGAATGCCATTCATGGACATAAACTTACTTATGGGGCAACTAAAATAATTTGGGGCTTCCTGGAAGAGCCCTAAACAAAAGTGGAAATCTCTCCTCTAGACAAATCTGCCACACCAGGTCTCGTACACATTCAAAAGGGCACACACGCACACATACCATCACTGGCACACATTTGCAGGTGCTCATTTGTGCCCTGCCCTGTTGCCAATGATCCTGGCATCATCAGAGGCCACTCCTCCTGTCCGTCCATTATTCTTGGAGGCCCAATCTCTGTATAAGTGAGAGGAATCCCAGCAATGAGATTCCTCACTAACCCAACTCTCCAGTGGCCCCTGCAGCCTCCTGGGGGTGTGGTTGGTGGGTGGAGTGTGCCAGCTGTTCGCAGCCTGTCTGCCTGGAATCTGAAGCACGCGAGCACACACAAGTGTGGGTGCTTAGGTGTCAACAGCCAGGGCTGCAGTCTGTAGACTTCTCGAAAGCTCTGCTGGGAAGAGCAGGGAGAAAACTAGAGGATTTGTCATGCAGCAGCAGCGGCAGCTTCTCACATGCTCTGACTGCTGGTTTTAGAAGTCTGAATCATTGAAACACCCTTCCAGTGAAATTAAGCTGGGCACTGCTTATCACGCTTCAGAGCTAGCACTTCCCATCAATGCCAGATGTGAATATTGCCTGGGTTGTGTAATAATGTCTTCTTTTGGGAGGGGGAGCCTTCCTCCAGTTCACACAAACTCACCATGGGCCAGTGGCAAGCCTGCATTGTGTCAGGAGTCTTACTTACATTATCTCATTAACTCCTCATCAAAAAGTTCTGAGTTCCACAAATAAATTGCATGACAAAAAAGGAAGAAAGAAAAGGAGAACTGATAGATTAAAGGAGGGCATAGACACATCAACTAACTGAAATAGAGGGAACTTATTTATATTTGTATGGAAGCAAACAATTCAGAAAATGTGACACTATTAAGAAATAATTGTTAATTTATTTCTTCTTTGTTATTTATGATAATGGTATTGTCAGGGGCAGCCTTCAAGGTAGCTCCTGGTGGTCATGCCCTCTGTAGTCCCCCTTCCAAACTGAATCAAGGTCAGACTTTGTAATCCATAAATTATGGTATAGATGATGGTGTGTGAGAGGGGTGGGTGAGAAAGTGTGTACAACATGCACCCTTGTCTCTTGCACTGCTCCCTGGGGAGTCAGCCACCATGTCATGGGGACTGTCTAGCAGGCTGTGGAGAGGCCCAAGTGGGAAGGAACCAGCTTGTCAGTCTCAGCTCACCAGACATATGAGTGTCACCTTGGGAGTAGATTCTCTGGCCATAGTCAAGCCTTCAAGTGACTAGAGACTCAGCAACCTCATGAGAGACCCTGAACATGAACCATTCTCTCAATCAAGTTGCACCCCAAATTCCCAGCTCATAGAAACCACAAGAGATAATAACGTTTTGAGCCTCTAAGTTTGGGGTAATTTGTTACACAGTAATAGATAACCAATACAAACACTGTGGTTATATAAGCAGTCCTTATCTCTGACAATGCTGAAATTGCCAGGGCTTGATTAATAACTAAAAACTTCCCTAATTTTCTTTTTTTTGTAGAGACAGAGTCTCACTTTATCGCCCTTGATAGAGTGCCGTGGCGTCACACAGCTCCCAGCAACCTCCAACTCCTGGGCTTAGGCGATTCTCCTCCCTCAGCCTCCAGAGTAGCTGGGACTACAGGCACCTGCCACAACGCCCGGCTATTTTTGTTTTGCAGTTTGACCGAGGCCAGGTTTGAACCAGCCACCTTCGGTACACAGGGCCAGTGCCCTACTCGATGAGCCATAGGCGACACCCAAAACTTCCCTAATTTTTGTCCCTACTTCCAACTTAGGAACAATGAGAGAAAGCCATATATACACCCCTAGCCAATGACATGGGGTGCCCCACTCCAGTTAGCCAGATTACAGCTTCCCCATGCCAACACTCTCCCATAGGAACACACATGAAGGCTTCCCTTTTTAATTTTCACTGTTAAAACAAAATAAGACTTAATTGGGCAGTCATGAGGCTAAGAGGGCTCCAGCCCCTCAGGACCCTACATAAGCAAACAGAAGCCCAACTCAATGGTAACCAATCAGAAACCACCAAGCCAACCCTTTCACTAGGGACCTTCCCTTTGAACCAATCAAATATATAGGGTGGACATAAAGTTCATGTGCAATTTAAATAGTAAACTATTTATCTTCCTTCCACAAACACCTTATAAACGTTTCTCCTTTTGCCCTCTCAGTGGAACATGCCCAACAGTTTGCCATCTGGAGCTACCCAATTCATGAATTGCTAAATGCTCAGATAAAATCATTCCAATTTTAATGTGCCTAAGTTTACATTTTTACCCCACTTTAAAGTTTTCCCACTCTTTCGCCTGCCTTTGAGTCTCTACCAAAATGCAAGCAACTGAGGCTGACCCCCTCACTATAGCAAGCTCAGAATAAATAAATAGTCTTTGTGTTCATTAGGTTAGTCTCCAATTATTTCCACAGTTGACTTTAAAAAAAAATAAAAGGCAAAAAAAAACCCTAAAACAAAACAGTTGCTTAACATCCACCTTTGCTCCAGCTTATTCGTGTAGAGGAGGAAGAAGTTTTGTCTGGGTGGTCTTTAAAATAAAAGCCCGCAGTTCCCCTTGACTGCTTAACTGAAAGAGAACCAGGCAGAAGGGGCTCTCTAAACCTGAAACCAGAATGGACTTCTAGCCAAGCTCCTCAGCAGTGACTCTTGGTTCATTTGTTTTGAGCTTACTGTAAAAGACGTTTTCACCGTAAAGATTTCTTCCATGCTGGTGAAACACCGTATCTCAGGAGATCCCCATTTGACAAAAACAAAACAAAAAGCAGAACACAAAAAGCCATGAGTGGACTCGCTAAGCAGTGGCAATCAGAAAGAAAAGCAACAAAAGAGAAAAGAAAGAGGAGGAGGAGAAGTAGGAAGAAGAGAAGGAAGCAAGATAAAAAAAAAAAAAGTACAAGCAGTTCTGAAACTGAAGAGCTGCAGCCCGCCTAATGACACCAAATGATTAAAGAAGGACAGCTGTTTTGTCTTGAGGGAAGTGGTCGCTTTAAATCAAGTTTCTAAAAAACAGACACGGGTTAAGTGTTGCTATGACAGCTAGAAATTATTGGTAAACTAAGAAGCTTGGTGTGAAGATTACTGGGAGACTGAGACCTGAACAACACTTCCTCTCTGTTCTCTCTCTGTGCAAAGATTTTCAGGGCCGAACAGTGTGGCAGGAACAGCAGAAGCCATGGAATGAACCCAGGGCCTCGTCCTGGGAGCACATTCTAACTAAAACAAATCAACTCTGAGGGGAAAACCTCCTAGAAGTCTTGCTTCTTCCTAGACTGACAAGAAGAGAAGCGAAAAGAAATTTGCTGAAAAGAAATGTTAACAAGGTAAATTTTGTTATCAGGCTCTAAGATTAGGTTTAGAATAAACTTTCAGGACTGGCTCAGAATTAAATTCACTTTCAGAGACACCTACCCTCTTTAATGTTGTTTAATTGAAATCTCCACTTTGCTGCTCTTGTCAAGTTAATATATTGCCTTGGGAGTAGGAATCTACAGCTGCAGATTTGAACACACTGAGCCAGACATTCCACCTTGAACTTCAGGAGCCCTACTCCAGAAATTCTCAGACATAGTGACTGGCACTCTACCCTGTCCAGAATTTTGATTAGAGATCAGCAATAGTATCTAAGGCGAAAAAACAGCAGCCCTCACGTGTACAAACTGTGGTTTAAACTCATCTGTCTTGTCTGAGAATAGGCGGCAAGAAACTCAGGTTCTCCCATAAGGCAGTGCTGAGCTTAAGTCCTGGCTCTCCTACTTGTTAATCAAGGAGTTGCAGACAAATTACTTAACTTCTCTGGGCCTCAGTTTTTTCTTCTGCAAAATGGTGATGGTACTAATGGGGGTACCTACTTCACAGATTTTCAGGATCTAAAGAGAAGATGCTTGCAAAGTGCTTAGTGCATGGAAAGTATTTAACAAGTAATAGCTGCCCAGCATCTGTTTTTGCTTTATACCCAGTACTCCTATTAGAATGAAACCCCAGGGGAAATTATTAGGATTCTTCCTCTAACATTAAGGGAACAGTTCATGAAATTGACAAATGCTCTGATCAGCCCAGGAATAAGAAGCAGGGTGTTCTGGGGCAAGAGGTAAAAAGCTGAGCAGGCCACCATAACTCCAGGTAGCATATGAGCAGGTTGAGTGTCAAGAGCAGCCAGTTGGGTCTTTAGACCCCAAGGGACCATAGCAAAGAGCCACACAACAGTTACCTATCATCTTTTATTTACTCAAGTACATTCACAGGTAAGTTCAGCAATTTAAGTCTCCCTTAAACACAGTTCACTCCTTCTGTTCCCACCATCTCCTAGGCATCTTCTGAGAGCAAGTTCGTTGCTATGTTTCACACTGGCGTGGAACTGAGTCACTATCACATATGTATCCAAACCAACTAGTCTTTTGTTGGTAAGTGAATGAAGCACCCCTCAGACTCCACGATTTCTTCTGCTGTTTGGGAAGGAGGGACATAAGTAAGCAATAGTACAATAATACATTGTCCTCAAGTCAGGCCTCCAGAAAACTGAGTTAAAGAAGAAAATCGAGAAAAAACATCTGAAGGGGAGGAAGAGGGTCATAGCAGAGGTATGATAAGAGGCAGCCAGCCACAGGTTCTCCACCTCAGCAGAAGGAATCAAGGATGCAAAATGCCCTTGGCCCAGGCAGATAGGTCAGGTCTTCAAGTGTTTGTTGATGGTGAAGCCGAAGATCAATGAGACAGAGAGTCATCATCGTTCATGGATAACTACTCAGAAATCTGCTCAATGTTTGGGTTAAAGGAATTAGAGGGATGGCAGATCATACAGGATCTGAGGATCAAAAGATAGGTTTCCTTGAACCTTTTTATTTTATAAGCATAGACAATGGGGTTCATCATGGAGTTAGCATGGGACAGCAGGATGCCCAAGTTTAACACAATTTGTGATACCTCACCACCAAAGTAGATAACACAGTTGATGATGGATAACGGCAGCCAGCACATAGCAAACAAGAAGAGAACCAGAAACAGGGACTTAGCTGTCTTGAACTCCCGTCCATAAAATGCACCTGTCTCTTTAGAGTTAGAAAAGTTCTGGCTGAGTTTCTTCCGGATGATGTAGAAGATGTCAAAGTAGATGACACACATGACAACCAGGGGGATTAAAATCCAGACGAAGAAGCTAAAGTAGACCATGTAGTCCATTTTTATGACAGAACGGAATTGGCAGGAGAGGGAGGTGACATTTCTGTTGTGCCATGGGGTCAGTTTCACGTTCCAGCCAAACATGGGTGTCAATCCCACCAGGAATGACACCAGCCAGCAAAAGCCCAAGGCCAGCCATATTCTTCTCTGAGTGGTGACCCTTCTGTATCTGTTGGAATGAAAAAAGCCAGTGAGTTCACAGCAGGAATTGCTACAGGGTGAAGATGGCACTGTTAAAGGAGAGAGAGAGGGTGAGCCAAAGCATACGCTCTCTTGATTCCCCAGTCTTCTTTTAAGAGAGGAGAGCGTTAATATTGTATGGTGATTTGAGCTAAACTCTAGCGGATATGAAGATAAGATGGGCAGACCATGATTAGAGAAAAATTCAGCAAACTCCTCTGGGGAAATCTTCTAAAAAAGAACAATCTAGAAAGGATAAGGAATATTTTGCTTAAAGTTGTTTCCGTATCTAGTGGGAGAATTCTTCAGCTCCGGGGAGGTAAGATTTATCTAAGTCTCTGGGGATCACATACCTGGTGTGAAACGGTCTCCTCAAAGCATGCTTGCCTGCCACACCCTACACTGTTTTGTTCGGCTGTTGTACGGATGCTCATAAATTATGCTACATCTCTCCACACTTCCTCTCTACCTGCCCTGCCCTGCTTCTGTCTGCGTGGGCATCCATCCTTGGTGTTTGAGTTCAGTGAATCAATGGAGTCAAATGGGTTATGTTGAAGTACTTCAGAGACCTTAAAAGACTCAACCAGTAAAAGTCACCATTTCTGCTTAAGCCATCTTTCCCGAGAGGAACCTACACAGACTGTAAGAAGGAGACTAATATTGGTGAATACCGACTATTTACTCAGTACCTTTTATGTCAGTTAAGTCTCACAACAAACAAGATATTTTTCTGATGGTCTCCATTTTGCTGATGGCAATTGTGAAAATAATAGGAATTATAGCTACTATTTATGGACCATAGGCTGTGTGCCAGGTATAACTTTATGTATGTTAACTCATTTAATCTTATGAGGAAAGTGCAAATTATTATCCCCATTTTATAGATTAAAAAATTGAACCACAGACAAGTACTTTATATAAGCTAGAAAGTACTTGAAAAAAGGTAGGTCTGAGTTGAGAGCATCTTAACCACTGTGATATTGTTGAAGAAACTGCGGGAGAAAAAGTGAAATAGTTTGGCCAAGATAGGATCTCAAGATCCAGTCTTTGAGCACAGGCTTGTTTACATCTATAACTTGTTTGTAGCCCCCTTGCTGTGCTCTTTCCTCAAAAGAGAGGTGAAACATGAGGCCAGTGCAATTTAGGACAACTGGATAATTAGATTCTCAGTTTGGCAGTCTGCTCTCTTCACATACTCACACAGAAGCTTGGAACTACAATGGGCAGTGAAGAACATTTTGGGGGGGGGAAAGGTTTCATTGCAAGAAGAGGAGTAGCAGGAGGCGGAGGAGGAAGAAAAGGAGGAGAAATATACACATTCTAAGAACCCCTTTCTCAAGCTTGAGGTGGGCACAGAATCAAAAGCAAAAAGATGAAATAATAACCTACATTTGCAAAGAAAAGAACCTTCAGTTTGTTTTCTCTCATATATCTGCCTGCTTCTCCTAAGATAAGGCATTTTATCTGGTAGGGTTCTACCATTTCTTAAACTTAAGAGCATTTTTTCACTAATTAGAGACTTGATCAACTTCAGCTACCCTGAGGACTGAGCATCTGCCCATAGCCAGTGGAGAAGGGACTAGAGCATTCCTGGCTTTAGTTCCTGAGTCTCAGCTCATCATTCATTGCTCAACTCTTCACAGACATTTATTGCCCTATTTCAACCTTGAGGACCAATGTGCATTCATTATCACTCAAAAGGTCTGGGATTTAAACTTGGTAGCCTCATTTCACAGGCACCTCTATAACTGCCCCCGCACCCCGTATCCCGCAGGCTACCTGACAGTAAGCTTGACCCGCAAGTACCGGTCCACAGCGATGGCCAGCAAGGACATGATGGAGGCGTGGGTAAAGATCAACAGCAGGCAGGTCATGAAAAGGCAGCTGTAGAAGTGGACTGTGATGCCCAGGCTGACGACGATGGCCAAAGGCATGACTAGCACCCCTACAGCAATGTCAGCCAGGGCAAGGGAGACAATGAAATAGAAGGTGGTGGTCTGCAGGCTGGGGTTCAGCTTGACCACCCAGATGACCAGCACATTGCCCACTATGGCACACAGCCCAATGAAAACCTCCACAGTGATGTAGGTAAAGCTGGCCAGAGTCAGGGTGGTGCTGTTGATGGGCATCTTGCCTTCCCAGAGGAGTCCCCACGGGGACAGGTGAGCCAGCAGGATCTGTAATGGCCAGTGGGCCTAGATCTTTCCAGGTATCTTCCCAGAGGTCCATGAGTAGCAACAGTCGAAAATGCACACCTCACTCACTCCTCTTCTCTGGTGGCGCGATCCATTCCTAGACAGGGCCCTTCAAAGGGCGATCTCTTCCAGCTCCTCTGCCAGCCACACGTCCCCTGGCTCCTGGAGGCCTGCAGGATAGTTCTACGTGGGCTGAATGTGAAAGTCCTGCTACTCTTAGTTCCCCAGACAGACACTCTCAAGGCCTCTGCCTTCCTCTGCCCCCAGAGGGCTTTCTGAGTTCCATCAAGATAACCAACCCTCTTTAGCGGTGTTTCAGGAAGTGAGATGTGCCAAGAGGAAGTACAGAGCACGGAACTCTCAGCAAAAAGATGGAAAGAGCAGAGGAGGAGGTGGGAGTGGCAGAGAGAATGTTCAAAACAAAATTAGGTGACTGAATTCATTCATTCAGGGACCAATGAGGGTACAAGACTGGAGGGGAGAGAAGCTAAGAGTGCCAACTCTGCAATATTCTTGCTTTTGGCTGGGTTAGCAGCAAGGCCCCATATAAGGAGAAGCCGAGAAACAAGAAATAGATTTTGGTGGCAGCTTCCTAACCTTAGCCAGCACTTATTCCTTCTAAGTGCATAACAGCAAGGGCTGAGAATTCAGTTGCGTGAGTTGACTCTTTACTGAGCACAGCTGGCACCCAGCCTTTGCCACAAAAATCCTTTGTCAACAGGACAAGCAAAGAGTCCCTGCTCAAAAGAGCAAAAACTCAGCACATCTGCTGAGTCTCAGTCTCTCAACCCACACCCCTAACAAAGTCTCTCGTGCTCTCACACTAGCATCTGCCTGTGTCAAAGCTATTTGAGGAACAACAGGACAGCAAGATGACCAGACGCACGGAATGGAGGGAAAAGGTAGTGTGTGCACAGAGTCTCACAGCACGTCCTGCCTCCCTCAATCCCAAACCTCAGGACCACCATGTATCTCTCTGGGAATCAGACCCTTTTCCCTGAAGCTGCTCACCTGGTCATCAACTTCTGGGAACCAGACGCTTGAACGCAGCTATTATTTAGGGAGCCCACCTGCTTCAGGTGCTTCTCATCACTGCGCTAAGGGGTAATTTGGCCCTATATATGTACAGGCAAAAATAAAAATAGTGTGGTGGTGTCTAGCAACAAACACTTGTCAGTGGGCATTAGGGAGATGCCCTGGACAGGGCCCGTCCCTCTTCCTTATCGTTCTGATTCTGCACCCTGTTATTCATTGCTATTTCCCAACTCGATCCAAGTCTGACCTATGGGCCATACTTGTCCCTGCCAGACTTGTCATCTCTCCCTGAGCAAACTTCCCAGACCAGACACTAAGGGGCAGTCCTTTCCAACTTCATTGCCTTCATTCTGGCATTTTCCAAAATCAGCTCTGCCTACATCCCTGCAATGCTGAACTTGAACAGCTCCAACAGTCTCCAATGAATGTGGCCTCCCATAAACATTTCTACTACAACTGCTTTCCTTATCTCTGCTTCAGAGGAGGAAGTTACCAAGAGCAATTTCTAAAAGGCCGCATGTACTAGAAAAAGCCGGTTCTCACGATAAAGCAATCTTTGACTCTTGGAAAGTCACTGTAAAAAAATTCCCCCTCCCTTCTGTCTGGTGCATAGGTTAGTTCTTTAGGAATCAGCCCTTCTCAGCTGGGTTAGAGAAACCAAGGAAACGGAGTTTGTGTCCAAACACAGCATTCTACAGACAAGATAACATGTGGAAGATTGGTCCCCTGGAGAGAAGGGAGGCAGGGGACACACATAGGGCCAACCAAGCCACCTCTGCCCACTTGGGAATTCTACATCAAAAACTCTCCATACACATCATATCATGGGGGTTATTTTCTGTGAACAAGGGAAGCCCTTCCTTTGGGCTTTCTGAATGGACAGTCTATCACCGCTCAGGGAGGGTGATTTGAGAGGAGAGGGGAAAGACTTTCATATTCATTTAATGTTTGGTCCTAGGACTGGGTCCTGAGTGTCCTTTTTACTTGAGATTGAAAACCAAAAGGCAACATGGGAAAGAGGACAGCGGGACTGGGCAGAAAGTCCCCTCATCTTTCCATTCCTCCACCTGTGCCCGCCGTCCACTGCCACTCTCCGATAACTCACTTCATCCCATCATCTCTCAAGGAGGAGATTCTGCAGCCTCCCAAGCCCTGCCCTGAAGCAACCAGAGAGGTCATGTTGAAACTGAACTGACAGGAGCACCCCTCCCCCTGCTTAAAAACCATTTACTCTCATGTGGCCTCAGGATCAAGTCCAGACTCCTTAGAGTGGCTTATACCCTCCATAATGGGGTCTCCCAGCCTCTGCAACCTCCTGTCATCAGGGTGCCCTACAGAAACTATAAGCTCTACCATGCCAAGCCCCTTGTGGCTCAGAAGCCACTCTCTTTCACTTCCTCTTCCCTATGTACATGCTCTTTGCCTGACGTAGAGGGCCCTTCTCCCCCAAGTCCACCTAGAATCCACTTTGTCTTTTTTTCAGACAGAATCTCACTATGTCACCCTGGGTAGAGTGCTGTGGCATCACAGCTCACAGCAACCTCAAACTCCTGGGCTTAAACAATTCTTTGGCCTCAGCCTCCCAAGTAGCTGGGACCACAGGTACTCACCACGACACCTGACTATTTTTTTTTTTGGTTGGAGTTGTCATTGTTGTTTAGCAGTCCTGGGCTGGGTGCAAACCCACCAGCCTCGGTGTATGTGGCTAGCGCCCTTACTCACTGAGCTACGGGTACCAAGCCTAGAATACGCTTTTTCTTCAAGATCGTACTCCAAAGGGACCTTGAAGAGCCACACGCAATAAAGATGGTCCCAGTCCATGAACACCTGTGTCACTCTCCCTCCGGAGAAACCCTAACTGCCCCTTTCTATCATCGCCCGATTCAGCAGGAAGCAGTTAGATCGAGTCTTCGCCCCTTTTCCCTAACAGCAGTTGGGGTTTCTACTCGGAGAGAGAGAATTGATGCAGGACATCTGGCACCCTAGCCAGCTCAGCGGAGCTGGCGGACCTGCCGCCTCCTCCTTGGTGGTGTTGGTGCTGCGGCA
>CAUYRH010121339.1:0-36282 GCA_963574655.1 Perodicticus potto | reverse complement strand
GGATCCAGCTCTGCAGAATAGCCTCCTTAGAATAATGGGAAGGCTGTGAGCTGGGTGTGGAGCTGAGCTAAGCACCACCTCCCACCCCTGCAGGAGTGGCAGCAGTGTGCAGGATGAGGGGTGGCCCAGGGGAGGCCTGGTGGGCAGCAAACCCAACCTAATTTCAACAGGTAAGACTGGCCTGATGGGGTGATTGTGTGGGAGGGATGGGAACTTGCTTCTAGAGAATTAGAGCCCTCATTTCTACTCTGTAATTATTGATTGCTGTCGTGAGCAAATATCTTCCCTCTGATCATTTCTTATTTGTGAAATGGGAAGAATAATGGGCCTCTGCTTAGAGGGTGATTGTATCAATCAGTTCTGACTGCTGTAATAAATATGCCACAGACTAGGCGCTTAAGTAACATTTATTTCTCTCAGTTCTGGAGGCTAGGGAGTCAAAGATCAAGGTGCCCACAGGTATGGTGTCTGGTGAGGTCCTGCTTCTGCATTTGCTCTTGGCCATGTTCTCCATGTCCTCAGGGTGGCGTGGAGAGCAGAGAGAGATGAAGCAAGCTCTCTCCTATCTCTTTTTACAAGGGCACTAATTCTATTGTGAGGGCCCCACTCTCATGCCCTGCTTCCTAATATCATTGCATTAGGGATGAGAGTTTTAAACTGAATTTTTGTACAACACAAACATACCGTGGATAACAGTGGTTATGAAGGATGCTGTGTAAATGGACCCCATCCTTTCCAGATGCCCTCCTTCATTGTTGTTGTCATGGGTATTGAAGCTGATGTTCAGTAATTAAGAACCCCCTTTCCCTGCTCTCTCCTGGGTGTATGGTTAGGGAGATTTAGACTTTCATGGCTGGGCTGGGGAGAAAGGAGCTGGTGGCGAGCGACCTCTTTGGCTTGTGGCTGTTGCAGCAGCAAGAGAGCAGTCATTGCTCACAGTCAGAAGAAAAGGGGCTGCCTCCAGGAATATGTAACTTGTCATGCTCAGAACGCTCTTTTACAAAGACTGGGGTTCAGTCTCTTAAATAAAGTGTTCAAGTCTATGTCTGTCTGTGTGTTGAGAATTAGTAAAAATATCTGACCTTTGGTTCCTAAGAAGAACTGAATTGCCATTCTTTCCGCATAAGCCTGAGTATTGAGTGATAATAACAAGAATCAAAAGGTATTTTTAATGTACATAATATGGAGTAGGGTTTTATTTTAAAGAGAGGTAGTGAGTTTTTTTCTACATTGTGGTTTTTCATTAGCATCTTGTAATACATTTATTATCTCCAGTTGGAGTTCAGTAACTTAAAAAGGGAAAAATTGCAATTCTAATAGTAAGCACAGGTTGATTGCTTACTTTGTCTTTTATATTAAAAAGAATGTTGCAATTACTGTGTATTAATACCTAGTAAACTATGTTCCTTTTTCATCTGGAGCTAAAAAAATGTATTACTTCTAGGGAGGCATACACAATTTATTCTGATAAATAAAATAATTCTAAGTGTGCATGTATATGTTTATTATGAAGCCATCTTTCAGAATGCAGCAAATGGAGGGAGAGAGAAGCTGATTGTCTTTTATTGTGGGGCTGACAGAATGTTTATTAATGGCTATGGATTTGAAATAAGCATCTTACTAAATGGAAGTCTTGGGCCAACCTCTGACCCTTTTGTTTTAAAGGTTTGAGAACAGATAATATGAAAGAATACCAGCCTTTTTCCAGATGGCTGCGTGCCTGATGTTCCTTTATGTTTAGCTGTCATTCAAATATGAATGCCCAGTGATTATAAGTGTCTCTTTCTCTTTTCTGGACTGAAATGAAACCTTTTATGCATTGTGTGTTAAAACAGATTAACTGTTTGGCTCATCAGTAGGGAAATTAGAACAATAGCTGCCAACTCCATGGTATAGTCAAAGAACGTCCTTTGGGGCTCAGGGCTAAGGTTCAGAAGCAAATGATGTGTCCAAGTGTCAGGGTTGAGAAGGACAGATGAGTTATAAAAATTATTCTTCTGAATTCTAATTTTATAACTGAATCTGGACAAGGATAGTAGTGTTTTTTAGAAACAAGCAAGATTTAGATAAATTTCTTCAAACTTTTACATACTTTTAAATTTCCCTCTTTAATAATTTCTTGGAGTAGTGTTGTGCAAGATGAATTAAAAATGTGTTTGTTGATTAATTTGAGCTTACTGTAGATTCTAGTTATTAACCCTTTGTCAGATTTATACCCTGCAAATATGTTTGTATGTAATAATGTGTTTTATCATGAGGACATAATGTGGAATTACTTTACAACGTTCTCCTAACTTTTAGTGTGCTAAAGTTGCTTTTTAAACATATGTATATTTCATAAAGTACCCCGTAATGGGTATTTTAAATGTCATTTTTCTACTAACAATTTTGTAATCTGACATGGAAGTAAAGGTGAGCAGTTATCATTTAGGCATGGTTGAAATGTAGATCTGCTGGGGGGTTGGGGGAGGGGGAAGCTGGTGACTCCCCAGTGACCTCTGTAGTAGAGGCAAAGTAGGGGAAGCTGGAGGCCAAGAGTCTGGGGGCACCAACCACAGCCTTTTTAGGAAGCTCAAGTTCTTAGTAAAATGCTGGAGCGACTCACATTCTTAGCAGTGAGCAGTAAGATGGCCCCTGTTTTCCCTGGAAATCTGTGAAATGAGTGAGGTTCAATATTCTTATGACCTAGAAGAAGAAAAAGGGCATGTCTGATGCCATTTAAGATTATTTTTTATAACAAAAAATAATTACTTTGTCTTGTTTATAGAAGAGCACACAGGGAAGCCTACCAGGAAATTCTGTTACTTTATACACCCAAAGATGAACATAAGCTTAAATAAAAGAATTAGACTGTGTAGAGTAGCATATGCCTGTAATGCTAGCACTTTGAGAGACTGAGGCAGGAGGATTGTAAGACCAGCCTGAGCAACACAGCAAGAACCTGTCTCTACAAAGAAATGAAAGACTTGGTTACATATGGTGGTGCCTGCCTGCAGTCCTGGTCACGCAGGAGGCTGGTCCAGGAAGATCACTGGAGGCCAGGTGTTTGAGGCTGCACTGTCTTACGATTGCATCATTGCATTGTAACCCAGTTAAAAAAGCACAACCCAGTCTCAAAAAAAGCACCGAAGAGCAAAACAAACAAACAACAAAAACCCAAATCAATACCCAATTCTAGACTTTTAACTATCTTCATAGAATAATTTTGATGTTTTAAATTTTTGTTTGTATTTTTTAGTGATTTTTGTCTCTTTTTTTTTTTTTTTTTACTAAATCATAGCTGTGTACATTAATGCAAATATGGGGTACTATGTGCTGGTTTCATATATAATCTGAAATATTTTCATCAAACTGGTTAACATAGCCTTCATGGCATTTTCTTATTGTGTTAAGCTTTATTGATAAATAATTCACATACCAAACAATTTAGCCATTTAAAAATGTAAAATTCAATGCCTCTTGTTATACTCAGAGTATTTGCATCTATTGCCTTCTCAATTTTAGAATGTCTTCATGTATTATTCCCTAAAGAAACTTCACTCCACTTAGCTGTTATCCTCTAACCTCAGCCCCCAGCAGCCAGTGGCCTGCTTCTGACTGTCCATAGAGGTACGTGTTGTGGACATTTCACATAAATGGAACCATGCAATCAATATGTGGCCTTCTGTGATTGGGTTCTTTTAGTTGACGTAATATTTTCAAGTTTCAACCATTTTGTAGCATGTGTCAGGTAGCATGTATCAGTACTTCATTTCCTTTTATGGCTGAATAATCTACTGTATGACTGTACTGAATATACCATATTTTGTTTATGTATTCACCTGTTGAGGGACATTTGGGTTGCTTTCACAGTATTTGCACTTTTGTTCATTTGATTTTTCCCCATGGAATATTTATCTTGTATATGTTGTAGCTTCTGTTAGATTTTAAAAGTTTGAAATGCTCAGTATGTTTTATGTAAGATTATGGTGACTCCTAAAAGAGAACTATGGAGTCATGGGCTGCTATATCAGGCTGTTCACAAAATCCAGTAACCCTCCATGGACTGCTAGGATCTAAGCACTTTTAATGTAGGGTAAGGCTGTCCATTATGGGAGAAATGCTTGTGCTTAGCAGGAGTGTGTGTGTGTGTTGCAGGGGTGGGCGTGGAAATGGAGGTAGGTGGGCTATGGTGTCTTGTAGTCTCCTCCATAGCACCATATTGTGTCCAGCATGCAGTTGGTGCTCAATAAATGCCTGTTGTCTGAGCCCAGTTGTTGGTGGTGTAATTCTCCACAAGCTGTCTTCAAAAAGACAATTTTTAAAATAGTTTGTAAGCTCCCAATTTTCCCAAGACAAATTAATTTCTGTGTCTTAAATTGGACTATTATCTTGGTAATAATTATAGCCCCATGGTAATTAATAGTTTGTAATATTTCTATTTGAATTTATTTAGTTTTTATAGGTAAATTCTGCATAGAACACAGAGTAATCTAATTTGCCAGAAAACTCGGGAATCAAAAATGATATCGCTTCTGCTCCCGGGCTTGCAGCTGCAGCGCTGGGGCTGGATCTCAGATGTCCTGCAGCTGAAATGTGTCTCCACTGCTGCCTCATCCCCCTTCTACTCACCATGGCCAACATGCCCTACTACATAAGAGGGTGTCCCTCAGGGTTTTAGTGTGGAAACAACTGCACTAAAAACTTAGAGTAAGGAGTTACAAAGTCATATTTTTGACTATTTCCTTGAATCCTAAATTCTTAGTCATAAATACCAAAATTAATAGTGATTATGGCATTCTAAGATGGTACACAGTGTGCCCTCAGCACTTGTGTCCTGAAACAAAGGTCCAGAACTGAATAAATGAAAAGGAGTCTAAGATCAAGGAATTGCAGTAAAGCAGATAATAGGTAAAAGGAATTTGCAAGGTTATCTCCATTGGTACTTGGGGTTGAAGTCAAATGCTAGCGCCAGAAGATTCAGGACTCAACTCTCGAAGGGCATTGCTTCGCCCTTTCTCTCAGGATTGAGTCTTCTTGTGCATTTCAGTAAATACACATACAATATCTACCTATAATGGCATCTACATAGCATGATGAGAAATAGAGAACAAATAGTACTTCTCTGCAGAGAACATCCATTTGCACAATAGCAAAGAATTAAGATGAACCTCACTCCAAGTAGGATGTAAAAGAAATTTAGAGAAGGAGAATGGTGATCATGTGTGGGGAAATTGCCATATTCAGGAATGTATTGAGGCCGTATGTAGATTTAAGCCTTATAACCATCTTTTGAGGTAGGTATGTTTATCTCCATGTTACAGGTAAGCAAGCAAGGGATAAGTTATTAATTTATTTATTTTAATTTTAATTTTTTTTTTTTGCAGTTTTTGGCCAGGGATGGGTTTGAACCCACCACCTCTGGCATATGGGGCTGGTGCCCTACTCCTATGAGCCACAGGCGCCACCCTATGTCTTGCTATGTCTCCCTTGGTAGAGTGCCATGGCATCATGGCTCATAGCAACCTCAAACTTTTGGGCTTAAACAATTCTCTTGCCTCAGCCTCCTGAGTAGCTGGGACTGCAGGCACCCACCACAGCACCCCCGGCTATTTTTTGTTGCAGTTTGGCCGGGGCTGGGTTCGAACCCGCCACTCTCGGTATATGGGGCCAGCGCCCTACCCACTGAGCCACAGGTGCCGCCCACACTTGGCTATTTTTTGTTGCAGTTGTCATTGTTGTTTAGCTGGCCCAGGCCAGGGTTGAACCCGCCAGCCTCCATGTATGTGGCTGGTGCCGTAACCACAGTGCTATGGGCGCTGAACCAGGATAAGTTATTTTGTCCAAGATCAAACATCTAGCAAGTGGTAGAGCCAGGCTGTGCCCAGGTGGTGAAGCTCCAGCATTCCTACTTCAAATCCCAGTGCTGAATTGTCATCTGCAGTTTATCCCAATCGTGCCTTTCCTGTCACCCTGAGTTCTGTGAATATCCTTCCAAAGGGAAAGCAATTTTTTTTTTGAATAGCATGAACATTTATTTATTTATTTTTTTTACAAAGGGAAAGTGAGATGGTTAGGAGTAGACTTCATGATCAGGCCACACACTGAAGAGATGAAAAATTGAGCTGGGGTTTGGTGAGGGCTTTACGAGGGTGGGCGCTGCAAGAAACGGTGTGTTCCAGGCAGCAGGTGATGGTCCCAGTCTTCTCCATCCTGTTCCTTATTCTGTACCCAGCCCCTTCTCTCAATGCTGGTGAGGTTACTGTCCCCATTCGGAGAATATTGGTGATGGGGAATGAGGACAGCGTTGAAGGAAGTTCCAAAGTTGTGCTTTTATTCAGTTGACATCAATGAAGAAGTTGGGTAGGAAGAAATGAACAGTTTACAGAAGATTACCAAGTATTATTGGCTGTTTATCAAGCAATAAGATATTTCTATATTTTATCCACTTAAAAACATTTTGTGAGGTCTTATCATTGTGGGGCTGAGGAAATGGAGATTCAGAGAGTCAGGTATGTCTGTATGAAGCTATGTGGCTAAAATGAGGGTGCACTTTAAGTGTTTTATTTGTTCTTGTTTTGCCTTATGTTTTGTGGTGAACTGAGCCTTGTTCGAAGTTGAGACTCCGAGTTTTATTTTTAAAGGAAATGAGAGAGTGCTGGGTTGTTGGGCTCAATCTGAATTCTCTAGTGAAACAAAGAAATAGGATTTTATTCACTCATTCAGCAAACTTTTTTTTTTTCTTTTGAGCAACTGATTATCTGCAGGTGCTATGCTAGACGCTGCAAGCAGGACATGGCTCAGCCATCGTGCAGCTTGCTGACTACGGGGTATAAAGACAATTAAGTGACAACAATACAGCACTATAATGAGTCTTATGATAATTTTTTGATAGAGAATAAGTTTAATAAATACTTACATTTGGAATTATGAAATCATGAGATAAAAGAATATAATATCCTAGGTTATTATTCTCTAATAGCCACAATTTCTTCCTTTTTTCCTTTGAAACAACTTATTATTGTGTAAAATTTCAAAATCATACAAACGTAGTTAGAATAGATTATGAGTTCCCCTTTCCTGAAAAGTATCCATCACCCTGGCCCCTAAATCCACCATTGGTTCATGTGGCTTCATTGGTTTTCTTTCATTCTTTTTTCTATTTTGTTACTGTTTGTTTCTCTTTTTGGAGATACTGTGGGTCTTGGAGCAGGGCCTTCTGTGCAATAAGGGAGCCATATTGAAAATTATCTTTAAGATAGTTCTTTGTATCTGTTTTTATTTGACCAGGATGGACGTGAAGAATGAATGAATACATGGCCATTTTCTGAGGAGTTTAGCAAAAAGACAATAAATAAAATGATTACCCAATTTAAGAGTTTGAGGATGAATGCTGCTGCTCGTAAAGGGATTTTCTTTGGCTGGTTTTAGAGGATTGTTTGCCTGATAGAAAAGTATGTAGAGTGTTGGTCAGGGAGGAGAAACACTCAGCAGGTGCAAAAAACAAAACTCTCTCCAAATAATGTTTCAAGTGAGCTAAACCTAACAAGAAAAATCATTGCAGAGTATTTGCACTTGTGATCTAAATGTATGTGTAAAGGCAGCAATTTCAGGCTTTTGGAGACTCTCGCTGCAGAGTGGGTGTGGGAAATTAACTTGCGTCACTCATTGGCTTGATTTCTGGAATGTTCACGATCTGTGACGAGGGTACTGTGCTCCATAACACTGTGTAATGCTTCCACAACTCATTCTGAGAATGCAATAATTTTTCTTACATGGCAAGAGCAGACTCAGGTTTTTTCTGGTAGAGATCTGAACCATTGATGCCTATAGGATAAATACAGGGTTCTGATGAAAAAGCTCCTCACTAATAAATATAGCCCATTAGAAATTCTCCAGGTGGGCCGCACCTGTAGCTCAGTCGGAGGTGCCAGCCACATACACGTAGGGTAGCGGGTTCGAACCCATTCTGGACCAGCTAAAACAATGACAACTGCAACAAAAATATAAACGTGGGTATTATGGCGGGTGCCTGTATTCCCAGCTACTCGGGAGGCTGAGGCAAGAGAATCGCCTAAGCCCAGGAGTTTGAGGATGCTGTGAGCCGTGATACTACAGCACTCTACCAAGGGTGACATAGTGACACTATGTCTCAAAAAAAAAAGTCTACAGGTGTGCATGCTTTGCATTACAGCTAAGAAGTGCCTGCTGAAAGTGCCTTTTTCTTTTTCTTTTTCTTTTTCTTACCTGTCCAGGCAAGGTGATGAGAACTACAGGAAACCCACATATAAGTGATGTCAATTTATCCCTAGAATATGTGAAGAAGGTAGTTATTTGCATAGGATTATACTCTTAGAGTGTGAATATGCTCTGAAAACTCATTTTGCTTCTGAAACATCTCAGAGAGGCTGGGGAGCAGGTGATACTGACCCTTTCTTACTCTCAAGTAAACAGTCTTGGATGGGCCGGAGCTCAGGTCTCTCTGTGGTTAGCCTGTGTTGCCATTAAGAGTTAGTCTAGTACGTGGTGGGCACCAGGCAGCTGAATGAGTGAGTGAGTGGAATCACATCAGATCAGCTTTTTGCCGAGTATGCCTTGTAAATGCTTGGTATTATGAGATCTTTGGGAAAGTGTTTTATGGAAAGATAAGTTTGAGAAATGTTAGTCTCTTGAGAGTCACTGAAGGTTTAAATAGGTCCTACAGCAAAGAAACCACTTTACCTTTGTTTAATCTAGGGTTTAAAAGTAAATGATTGTTGTACCTGTCACAGCACATCTATTAATGTACCATAGAATTACTGCTATGGGACGAGCCTTCAAGAGTATTTGATATTTGCCAGTTAAGACCACCAAATCATAAGGTCTTGACCTTCTGCTTTTGTCTGACATTTATTTATTTGATTCTCATTTTGAAGCTGTAATTATCATCTCTACTTTGATGACTTGGACTGTACTTTTCCTGTGTTACTGGTTTCCTGGGTAGTTCTTTTATTTGTGCATTTAAAAAACATGTTTTTTTCTTATAAGAAAAATGCATATTCAAGTTAGAAAATTAGAAAATACAAATATAGGCGAAATATATACTCTTACCTGTGTTCCCCCTGTCAGAGATAACTATTATTCATTTACATGTTGTGCATACCCTTTAGAACTCAGACTGTGGAGCTAGACTTTCTGGGTCCAAATCCCAGCTAGTCATCTTATTGGCTGTAACTTTGGGCAGGATATTTAGCCCTGCAGCGTCAATGTCCTTATCTGTAATAAAGCAATCATTATAATTCCTATATAATTGGGTTGTTGTGAGGATTAAATTAATATTGTGAAATGCTTAGAACAATACCTGTCACAGAGAATTTACATAAGTGCTCATCTGTGTAAATAGTACATTGTATGCATGTATCACAAAATTATTTAAGCAGTACTTCTTTGATATTTAGCTTGTTGCATATTTTAAAAAAAAAATTTGTCACAAACACCTGTCCCTCCAATTTTGTCAGTATCCATCAATTATTTCCTTAGGCCAGTTTCTTACACTGGCGCTACTGGATCTGTGGATGTGCATGTTGTTTGAACTTGGTTACGGTCTTTCTGGAGATCTTGGTAAGGGATCCAGGCAGTGCTGCCTATGGCCACGCTTGTTCTTTTCTGTGGATTTGGAGAGTAAAATATTTTTCCCATTTAAAAGACCTTACTAATAAATTTAATTTCTAGATGATTGGCCAGTTTGAATTCCCCTTTGACTATTGCTATTTATAGTTTGAAAGAAAAAAAAAAACAATAGTTTTTTTTTCTTTTTATCTTTTTTGGGAGAACCCTGTGTTAGGGATTTTAATTGACTTCTCATTTGTTGCCAGTATGTCCTACCCTTTCTCTTAATCTCCTTCTCCTAATTCTCCCATTCACTTGATTCCGTGAATCTAGATTTCTCTGCCTTTTTTTGTTTTTCCAGTCTAGCTTCTGGTTTAACTTAAGTGAACATTTCTAAGATACCTTCATAATATTCTATTCATAATATATAAAACTGCAGAGGTGATATGTGAGTTGGTGAAGGATGTGTTTAACAAATCTGTCCCCATAGTTCCCTTTCTCCGATCATTCCCAGCCTCTGATATCCTCTGTTCTACTTTTTACTTGTATGAGATCACCTTCTTTAAGGCTTTTGAGTATGAGTGAGAACATGTGGTGTTTAACTTTCTGTTCCTGGCTTATTTCAAGTAACGTAATGTCTTCCAGTATAGCGTTGCTGTGAACAGTGACAGGGTCTCATTCTTTTTTATGGCTGCCTATGTATGGCTCTATGGCTCACTAGTATTCCATGGTGAATATAGACCACATTTTAAAATTCATTCATCTGTTGATAGACACTTGGGTTGATTCTGTATCTTGTCTATTGTGAATAAAGTTGCAGTAAAAATAGGGATGCAGATAGCTCTTAGATTTACTGATTTCCTTTCCTTTGGATGACTTCTCCAATAGAGAGGCTGCTGGATCATATGGCGGTTCTATTTGTAGTTTTGGGGAACCTTCATACTGTTTTTCACAGTGGCTGTACTGGTTTACATTCTTACCAACAGTTTATAAGAGTTCTCTTTTTCTCCACAGCATCCTCTGTATCCAGCGTTTGTTATTTTTCTGCCTTTTTGATTGATTATGGCATGCTTACTGAAGTGAGATGATCTCTCAGCATGGTTTTGATTCGCATTTCCCTGATGATTAGGGATGTTGAGCAATTTCTCATGTATTTTTTGGCCATTACTTTATCTTCTCTTGAGAAATGTTATATCAGATTTTTTTCTCCATTTTTTTTCATCAAAAAATTGTGTTTATGTTGATGTTTGAGTTCCTTATATATTCTGGGTATTAATCCCCTGTTGGGTAACTAATTTTTAAATATTTTCTCCCGTTGTGTAGGTTATCTTTTCACTCTAAAAATTGTTTTTTGTTTTGTTTGCTGTGCAGAAAACTTTTTAGTATGACATTATCCCATCTGTTTATTTTTACTTTTGTTGTCTGTGCCTTTGAGGTGTTATTTATAAAATCTTTTCCCAGACCAATGTCTTGAAGTATTTCTCTTACATTTTCTTGTAGTAGTTTTATAGTTTTAGGTCTCACATTTAGGCCTTTAACCCGTTCAGAATTTGCTTTTGTACTTGATGAGAGATGGGAGTTTAGTTTCATTCTTACGTATATCCAGTTTTCCCAGCACTGTTTATTGAAGGTACTGTCCTTTCTTTCATGAACATTCATGGCATCTTTATTTAAAAAATCATTTGGCTGTGCATGTGTAGATTAATCCCTGGGTTTCATTGGTCTATGTGTCTGTTTTTATGCTAGTGCCATGTTGTTTTCATCATAGCTTTGTTTTGAAGTCTACTAGTATGATGTTTCCAGCTTTGTTCTTTTTGCTCTAGGACGATTTTCAAATGAATTTTATCTGGAGAAGAAATTTTTTTTTTCTATTTCTTTTTCTGTCCTACAACTGAAGCGATAAGCCTTCAGTTTTTAAAAGTAACATTTGATCCATTTTTCATGCTTTTGTGACATTGACCATTATTCTCTCCAACACTGACCAGCCCCTCTCTCCCATTTTATTAACAAAATGAGTTATATGGAATGTGAGACAAATGATTACTATATGTAGAATTACTGAGCTAGATAGTTGAATCTTTCTGGTTGCTTAAAGTAAGATTTCTTTTTTTCATGTGAATAAGTCTGTTAATGAACTTGAGGTTTTTGTTTGTTAACCCATTGTACAAGAGTGGAGTGGAGAAATTTGTTTCAAGGACTCATTTTTAAGCACTTTTCCTGGATGTAGACCTTAAGACCTGCATTTTCTAATAAGGGAAGTAAAATATTTGATGCATTGAATCTTCTCATGCATATAACCTCGTTTTCTACTCCATTTATTTGATAATTGTTTCATCATTTCAGATTCAATTTGTAATAGCAATGAACATTCTTTAATATTTTTCTAATAAGGATTAGTTGGAGAGGTTAATATGGTCAGAAATTTGAAGAAGCCCAGAGTCATCTTAATGAGTGTCAGGTAATTAACCTACATGAATAGATTAAAAAAAAAAAATCAAGCAGGCACACTGATGGGTTTTCTTTTCAAGTTCAAATTTAGAACATCATCTTTGCAGTGGTTAGGTCTCACACATTAGATGGTGATTGCTATATTGTTTTTTAATATATAAAAGGCTTAATTGTGAGACCTTATTAGAATTCCTCATCAAATTTGATTAATTGAAGAATGATTATGATATGTGATATGAATTCTGAATTCTTACATGTAAATGATTTTTTTAAAGTAAATAGGCTCCCAAAATGAATTTCTTCGTGAATCAGGAGAAAATGCTTTAATATATACATCTCTTGTTACAAGAAAAAATGATAATGTAGAGCTTAAGCAGTTCATGAACTACTTAATTTGTGCCTAAGAAACTTGGTGATGGAGATGGTCATAATTATCCTAGGAACACTGTTGTTCAAATCTAATAAAAACTTATGCCAGTGGTCACTGTAAGATTAAGAGGCAAGATCTGGAAGTAATTCTGAGTGATTCAAAGGCAAGGCTGCATCTAAATTATTCACACAGATGATGTTTATCATCTTCTTAAGGCATTCTAGAAATTTATGGAAATCTCTCCTTTGTTTTACTCATTAGCTTGAGGGTGGTATAAGCTATTTGTTTTTCTAGACCTGTGAGAGGTGGTATAAAGGGAGTTACTGCCCTTTCTTCTGTAATTATGACAATTTAAGACATGGAAGATGCTAAACTCGGAGATCGTTGGCTGTAGCCTCTCATTGAAAGGAGACATTTTTGGTCCAGGGTAGAGAGTGATGTCTCGGAACACGAGACCCAGTCCAGATTCCTACCTCAGTGCTGCCACTTGCCGTTTACTCTTTGAGCCTGAATATTCTCTTTTGCTCAGTGGAGCCACAGTCCTCATCATGTGCACAGAATGAATGGCATATTGCTTGTGAAAGCCCTTTGCTAACCTGCTAAATAATACAGATGCAGGTGTTTTATTATTGCTTTCTAGGAGAAGCATTTCCTCTCTCTCCTAGTTATGTCTCCTCTGACTTAAATGTGTATATTTTGTTTGACCATCTCTTAGTTTTCAATCTTTTAATTCGGTCCCATTTCCACAAACCCTGCACAAAGACTTTCTTAAATAATAGCACAAAGAAACAAGCAGTGAAAATCTGAGATTGGTGTAATATTCAAGAGAGGCAGAATGTTTTTAATCCTACACATACCATGCCTAATCTGTGGTTAGAAAAATGTCACTTTAGGTCTCTATTTGTTTTTACTCTGCAATATGGCCTGTCTCCTTGTTTCACTATCACAGACTGCATCACCAACTCTCATTAGTGAGAGTGCCTATTTAAAAGAGAGAGCAAATCAACGCTCCTATTGTGTGGAGGGCTCTGTGCTGATGGGCCTGCGTGAGATAAAAAGATAAATAACTTAGAGACAACCCTGATACCTCTGACTCTGGCTAGGAGATGGCTATAACATAAGTCAGTTGTTGACATTCTTTGTGTCTCTCAACCACTCATTTGGATTTTATAAAATACATTCTTGGGAGGCAAGCAGATCTTCTGAGCTCAGAAGTTTGAGTCCAGCCTGAACAAGAGCAAGCCCCTGTCTGTATAAAAAATAAAAATAACTAGCTGTGCATTGTGGCAGGCACCTATAGTCCCAGCTACTTGGGAGGCTGAGGCAAGAGGATTGCTCAAACCCAGGAGTTTGAGGTTGCTGTGAGCTGTGACGCCATGGCTGTGACTCTCATGACAGAGTGAGACTCTGTCTCAAATAAAAACAAAACTATACATATATATGTATATATATATTCTGTTATATATACATGTATATATATATTCTGTTTCTCTATCCATGCTGGGGGATAAGGAGTTGTTCTTACATCATTTTGTGTTGCCATATTGACTAACACTACTGTTTCTTTAGCAGGTAGTCACCAAGTATTTTGAACCACGCTGTAGAACTAGGATAAGTGAAGTAATCCAACCCTACTTTTAGAAAAACAGTTCACAAGACAGGTATTACTGATGCTAGATGATAGTGTTTTCTGAAACTCTAACGAGAGCAAATTTACTTCTCTAAATTATACAGCCTCATTCTCTCTAATTTATCTTTTAAAGTGGTCTGTAAAAGAGCCTTCCTGCTCAGCATAGGAGTGAGGAAAGTGCAGATGGAATAGTCTTTAAGTCTGAAAAATTAAAAATACTGCATCCTTATCACATAACCTGAGGCATCTAATTTAATTTTCTTTTATGCCTTTCTGACTCCAATTTTATTAAATTGCAGTCTGTCAACCTCTTTGAGAATTTTCTGGATCTGACTTTTTAATAGCACGTTTTGTATTAGACTTTGTTTCAGCTGTGGCTGTAATAATTTGTAGGTCGTGATTAATTCACCAGTGTTATTTCAGGAATCCTCATAAAAAGTGTTTCGGTGGTTATTGTTAATCTCTCTACTGGGGCAAGTTAAAGGCTGAGCGGTAAAGTAATCTGCAAAGTCAGTGGGAATTGTTTGGATCTCTGAGGATTATTGGGGACAGATAATGAATACATTGAAAATATACTCTCAACATCAATGCTATCTTTTCTTTAGAGCAGAACGTAGGACATTTTTAAATTGCCTTCATGATCTCTGTTTGGAAATGTAGAATCTTAACGTCTATGAACTACATCCTGATTAAAAACTCCACTTCACAGACTACACTGGATCCACGCCAACCACACAGGAGACTGACAGGGGGCAGAAAAAGAACTTGAACATGCCATGTAAACCCATCAGGACTATTGGAAGACTTGCTTCCTGCTGGTGTGAAAGATCTATATTTTCTGGCTAAATTCCACTTTTAAGTGAAACTTCACACCTTTCTAGGATAATTCACTTGGGCACCACAAGCAAAGTGATACATCTGGTTCAGTCCGTGTTCTCCTTGGGCAATTTCCTTTCACCTGACCCGTTACTACCTGTCACATACGTGTGGTAGGTACTTTTTGCTGAGTGAGTAATAAATATCGATTGAAGTGTTTTGGTCATTTCTGTTCACACTCAGAAAGCCAATGACGAAGAGGCTGAGAAGACAGCTACTGAGACAATTACATTTATCATTAATGACCTCATTTTCTAATCTTTGAATGTTAATGGTGTTCAGAGAGAACGTGTGTCTTACAGAAAATAAAGCAGCACGCTGTCCTATGCCTTTGACCTCCTGAGTGCTTTTTCCCACCACTGAGATTTGGAAAATGGCAAAGCTTTGTTACAAAAGGCTGAGGGGTTATTAATATTCTTCAGATTCCATTCTGGAATTCTTTGTATTTGAAAATAAGTTTTCATATTATCTCAGTAAGGAAAGACAATCTGTGTGGTGGTATTTTAGTACCTAAGCTAAGTTACTAAGCTTTTAAAAAATGACATTTTCCCTTTAAATGCTGTTTAATATTCTGTCTTTCCAACAGATATTTTTAAAGTAGAAATAAAAACTCTCCTGAAAGTCATATGCTTTAAATTGTTTTCTGAAACACTCTGAGATTTTAAAAATGTACTTTATATATTAAATATATGTTGGACCAAAATGATATACAAGTCATTTCAGATTTGTTGTTGGTCTTGTTGAAAAAGTACTATTTCTTTCAGATCTGTTTTGCCCAAGTGGTGCCTGGGGATTATCTCTACAGTTTTAAGTAATCAAACTAAAACAATTTTTTAAAAATCTTTTTAAGGCAGGCTTTATTTATACCTTCTTGCCCATAAAGTCATAAAATATGACTGGTTAACGAGGCCAGTGGCTTGCAAACCTGGCTGTGTATTAGAAGCACCTGGACACTTCTTCCAGCAATTGGGGTGTGGGGTGGGGCTGAGGACTTTGGCAACTTCTAAAAGTTCCTCAGGTGATTTGGATGGCAGCCAGGGTATGAAAAACTGGAGAGCAGGAGACCAGTAACAGTCTAAGTTTCCTGCTTATCACTCATTTTGTGGTGAACCAGCCCTTTTTGGTTCCATTTATGTTGTGTAGATGGTTTATAACTTTGCAAATGACAGTACTCCTCAAATCTTGACATGGGTAAGAAGCAGTTAGGGCGGTGAGACTTGCTGGAAATGCTGTTCTCGGGCTCATACGTGCAGATTCTCATTCATTTCAGGTGAAGTAAGGGGCTGGGTGACCTGAGTGATTGATGTAGTTGGTTGGTCATCAGAGTTCCTTTAATAACCACTGTGTTTTAGTTATCTACTCTAGCATAGTAAACTATCTTAAAACTCATTGGCCCAGGGTGTGTACTTTCTTGTTTGTCTTGGGCTGGTGAGTAAGGACTTTGACCCAATTGAGATGGCGTATTCTTCTGTCCAACACCGTGTCAATTTGGCTGCTGGCTGGTCTGGAAGGTCTAAGCTTAATTCATTTGCCTGGCACCCTTTTAGGGATGGCTGGGAGACCAGCCTGGCTGAGGCCTTTTCTGTGAGGTCCTAGGGCTTTTGACAGAGCTTCTTAGCAAGGTATTTGTACTACTTACAAAGTCATGCAGGGCTCCTTGGAGACAGGTGGACCTTCAAGGCTTCTTCTGACCTAGTGTCAGAAGCCCCAGGGCATTGTTTCTGCCACAATCTATTGGTCAAGTAAGTCTGGAAGAAAGCCTTATTTCAAGGAGAGAGTAATTAGACTGCAAAGAGTTTGTAGCCATCCTTTACTACCACTCACTAATTAGCAGAAAACACATTGCTGTGACTATATCACAGATTTCTGGATTAATTCAGATGTATTAGTTACTATCACAATTTATGGAATCCTTATCTTTCACCTGATTAGCGTTAGTGATTTCTAAAAGATATATCTACCTAGGCACCAGTGTCTTTTATTCCTTCATCCATTTGCATATGATGTTGACTGTGGAACTCTCCTAAAGTACAAATGGATTTCATCCCCTATTACAGAAGACTAGATAGTCTAAAGTTCTGCTGGTAGAAGTACAGGGCAGTGGTTAATATCACAGCTCTAGAGCGAGACTGTCTGGCTTCAGGTCTTTGTTTTGCTACTTGTGTGTGATCTAGGGCAATGTACTTTATCTGTACCTGGTTTTGTCATCTGTAAAATGGGAATTATAACAGTTTCTACCTCATTGGTCTATGAGAATTAGAGGAAAAATATATATAATGTGCATAGATTGTGTTTGACACAATGTTTTGTTTTTGTTCTGTTAAAGTTTTTATGGCATAGCATTTGAGGTCTGTCATGATCCCTGTTGCTCCCTGTATTCCCAACCTTGTTTCTTATAGGTTCCTGTAATCTATGCTCTAGTCTCACTCAACTATCTCCTATACCAGGGGTCCTCAAACTACGGCCTGCAGGCCACATGTGTTGGTGTGAATTGTATTTGTTCCCGTTTTGTTTTTTACTTCAAAATAAGATATGTGCAGTGTGCATAGGTATTTGTTCATAGTTTTTTTTTTTTTTTTGAACTATAGTTTGTCCCTCCAACGATCTGAGGGACAGTGAATTGGCCCCCTGTTTAAAAAGTTTGAGGACGCCTGTATACTGTCTGCAAGGTTTTGTCTTTTACTCATGCTGTTGCCTCTCTTTGGAAAGTAGAGTTCTCTCTCCTTCTCCTTTACCTGGGGATATCAGCATATATTGCTTCAGAGGGCTTTCAAAGATAGAAACTGGAGTTTTACACATCACTGCACTGTTACATGTGGTCATGGTTTCTCTCTCCACTTAAGTACTTCTTGAGGGCAAGACCTGGGTATGATTCTTGGCTTTGCGTTCTCCACACAAGTAGCACAGCACACAGTGCCTTAGATGTTGGTGTTTAAAATTAGTTGTAGAATGAGTCAGGGAAGATTATGGTGCAGTAATAATCTGAAAAACTTGGTGGCTTAAATTAACAGTTTATTTTTCAGTCATGTTTGAGCCCATGAGTCAATGATGAAAACCTACTCATTGCTTTATCAGAGCCCCAGGCTGACGAAGGCTTTATCTTAAACATCTTCACACAAGTTTCCATGATTTCAGAAGCAGAGAAAAGAGAAGAAGGAATACACTGGCTGTTAAAGTTTCTGCACAGGGAAGACCCATGTTACTTCTCACATCTCGTTGGCCACTTACATGGTCATACTTAAGTTCAAGTAGGTAGAAAAATGTGATTTTGCCATATGCTCAGAACAAGAGAATCAACCACTTACGAACGTGCTCCAACAGGTGCCATAGATGACTCAGTGGTCCCATTACCTATTCCTATACGATGCTTCTGGGTGGTATGTTCAGACTGCCATAAAGGTTTCAACTGTGTGCACCTTGTTATGGCATAGCATTCACTTCACTTGAGACTATAGAGAATCCTTTGTATTGCATTTGCAGGCTGTTGTACCCAAGGAAGGGGAAACAAAATTATGCATTAATAGTTACATTTATCTGTACTAAAGTGGCTAGGTGCCGTGGCTCACTCCTATAGTCCTAGCACTCTGAGAGGCGGAGGCAGGTGGATTGCTTGATCTCAGGAGTTTGAGATTAGCTTGATCAGAAGCAAGACCTTGTCTCTACTAAAAAATAGAAAATAACTAGCCAGGTGCCTATAGTCCCAGCTACCAGGGAGGCTGAGGCAGGAGGATCCCTTGAATCCAGGAGTTGGAGATTGCTGTGAGTTATGATGCCATGGCACTCTAGACACGGTGACAGAATGAGAGTCTGTCTTAAAAAAAAAAAAGAATATTAAATCCTTGAACATTCGCTCATCTTTTCATGCATTTCCCTTTAAAGAAAGACAATGCTTTCATCCCTCTCCATTCCACTTTGGTTCTTGCTTTGAAGTAAAAACTGGTTGGCTAGCAGGACATGAGATGTTAATAGTGCAGCATCCCAGAACTGCTACTAAGTGACTACAAGATCGAGTCCTTGGCATGGCCACTACATTTCTGGGTTTCGCCAAATTGAACGTGTTTGATAATTTAAAGTGATGATGATCGTAGTACATTGGAAAGAAATTCCAAAAGCATGTGGTAATGTTCAGTTTCTCAAGGTGAAAGGTACTAACCAAAGGAAATTTAGGGGCAGACTGCCGTATGTATGAAAAATTAGATTAATTTAACAAAAGAACTGGGAAGATTTTTGTTTTATAGTGTAACCTTTATGAAGGCTCACCAAAGAACTTTGCTTTAAGGAGTGGAGTTCTAAGAAATATAAATGTCCAGGGAAGTGACGTAGACACAGGCTGGTATGGGAAGAGCTTATTACAAAGGGGAAATAAAGGACCCCGGGTCATTATTGAATATGTCAGCAGAGTAGGGTTGGCTTTTTTGTTTTTGTTTGTTTGTTTGTTTTTCTTTTGTTTTTTTAATTTAGGTTGCCAACATTATGTTTGTAACTGGGCCTCATAAGGAAGGACTGGAAAGCAGAACATGTGTATTTACTTGTCAGTTTGTAAATGGACAGATACACAGAGATTAAGAAAGGGCAGACAAATCTTTAAAAATAAGTAAAATTGGCTATACGATGGTAGCAAAGCAGCCCAATTCATAATTGCTAAGTCACGGAAGAAGCCCAGGTACCCATTGACCCACGAATGGATTAATAAATTGTGGTACATGTATACCATGGAATACTATGCAGCCTTAAAGAAAGATGGAGACTTTACCTCTTTCATGTTTACATGGATGGAGCTGGAACATATTCTTCTTAGCAAAGTATCTCACAAATGGAAGAAAAAATATCCAATGTACTCGGCCCTACTATGAAGCTAATTTATAGCTTTCATCTGAAGGCTAAAACCCAATTATAGCACAAGAATATGGGGAAAGGGAAAAGAGAGGGGAGGGGAGGGGGAAGGATAAGTCGAAGGAGGGCGATTGGTGGGATCACACCTACGGTGCATCTTAGAAGGGTACAAGTGAAACTTACTAAATGCAGAATATAAATGTCCTCATATAGTGATTAAAAGGCCATGAAGGCTATGTTAAACAGTTTGATGAAAATATTTCAGATTGTATATGAAGTCAGCACATTGTGGCCCCTGATTGCACTAATGTACACAATTATGATTTAATAAAAAAAAAATAAATTTAAAAAAAAAGAAAACATAATGCACTAACACTGGGGCAGTGGCCTTGATCATGAATTCAGAGGTAAAAATGATGTGCCTTGGGCAGCGCCTGTGGCTCAGCGAGTAGGGCGCCAGCCCCATATACAGAGGGTGGCGGGTTCAAACCCAGCCCTGGCTAACTGCATCAAAAAATAGCTGGGTGTTGTGACAGGCGCCTGTAGTCCCAGCTACTCGGGAGGCTGAGGCAAAAGAATCACCTAAGCCCAGGAACTGGAGGTTGCTGTGAGCTGTGACTCCACAGTACTCTACCGAGGGTGATAAAGTGAGACTCTGTCTCTACAAAAAAAAAAAAAAAGATGTACCTTTACACGCTCTTCACCTTCTCTAAAGAGACCTTGGTGGCTGTTACAGGTAGAATTGTGTCTCCCCCAAAATTTGTATGTTGAAGTCCTAACCCCCCACACACCTCAGAATGTGATTGCATTTGGAAATAGGATTGTTGTAGATTATGATGAGGTCACGCCATAAGAAGGTGACTCCTAACCCAGTATGACGATGTTCTTATAAAACACGGAAATTAGAACATGCATACACTCAGGGTGACATCCAGGTGATGATAAAGTGAAAGATCAGGATTATGCTTCTACAATCCAAAGACTGTCAGTAGACCCTGGGAAGGACACACAGGAAAGATTCTCTCTCCCAGTGTTCAAAAGGGACCAACCCTTGCTGACAACTTGATCTTGCACTTCTGGCCTCCAGAACTGGGAGACAATAAATTTCTGTCATTTAAGCTGCCCAATCTACTGTACTGTGTTACAGCAGCCCCAGCAAATGAATGCAGCCTCTGCAGAAAGGGGTGTTGTGTCTGCTCTCAGCAACAAGGTCCCTGCAGCCCAACCAGACCTGGGGAAGCAGAGGATCCATTCTGATTGGTTCACAGCCAGGTCTGATAATTAATTAACTGACACTAAACTGAAAATTAAAAACAAGAACATTCTCATTGCCAGGCCATAATGAAACCATCTCCCAAAGCTCCAAGAAATTTACCCATTCAACAAACTTATCCAGCCCACACCAAGTTCAAGTGCCTTGGCAAGTCTCTCTTGTCTTTCTGTAACACTCTGCCCCAACATCCACATGGCTCACTCTCCACCTTCCTCCCGGTTTCTGCTCAAATGCCCCATTAGCAGAAAGTCATTGCCTAAATTCCCCACAGCCACCACCAGAAAAAGGTACATCCCACAGTCACTTGCTAGTGAACAATATCATTCCCAGGCAAATACCTCCTCCTTTATTCATTTGATAAACATAGATTAAGGACCCACTGTATGCCAACCTTCACTTTAGGCATGGGAAATGCTCCTAAGAACAAAAACAAGCATGTGTTCCCTTCTATTTATTCAGGATGGGCTGGGTGTGGTAGCTCAAGCCTGTAATCCTAGCACTCTATGAGGCCAAAGCAGGTGAACTGCCTGAGCTCAGGAGTTAGAAACCAGACTGAACAAAAGTGGGACATCCCCCCCCCATCTCTAAGTATAGCTGGGCATTGTGACAGGTGCTTTTAGTCCTAGCTACTTAGGAGGCTGAGGCAAGAGGATTGCTTGTTCCCAAGAGTTTGAAGTTGCTGTAAACTATGATGCCATAGCACTCTACCAAGGGTGACAAAGTGAAACTCTGTCTCAAAAATAAAGAAAAAAGAAAGAAACACTAATGGAGCACATATTGTGCGCCAGACACCATAATGCTGGGGACACAGCAGTGAAAGCAGACATGATTTCTGCCCTCAAAGATGTGACAAAGTGGGAGCAGGGAGCAGAGATCAGGAAACAATGGTGATCAAAGGGATCCATTTTATGGTAAAGGAAGACTGGGTACACTGCTTATGCATTTATTTGATTCTTTCCCTCATGTGATAAACTTATACCAATGCATAAATGTTGTTCATGTTCAAGGTTAGTGGAGCAAATACAAATATATTTGCTATATTCCATTTCCTGTTGGAGCTTAGAGCTCCCAGCTAGAATCTGCATGAAAATGTTAAAAAGCAGCAGAAGGGGCATTGTCAGGAAATGTGTGCCCTAAGTAGAGCAAATGAGCTATTGGGATCTGTGGACTTAGCGCTCACAGAGAAGGCCACGAACGGAACTCTAATCTGGTTTGCAGTATGTTTGCAGTATTTAAACTGTATCTTAATAAAACTACTTAATAGTGACTATCTCACTTTGGCTAAAATCCAAATTCATGTCCTTGGAGCCCTCTCCACAGGATCTGGCCTTAGCCTGGCCCTTGCACCTGCAGCCTCACCGCACTCCCTCATTGGCCTTTCCCTCACTGGGCTGACCTTTCTACTGCAGCCACTGTTGTAGGCCAACAGCCCCCCAAAAGACCCAAGTCTGTCTCAGCCTGTCTCAGTCTTGGTCCCCAGCGTGCCCCCTCCCCTCGGGTTAATTCTGAGAACAGGTTTCAGAACAAGGAAGTTCTCTGAGTTCCCTGACCTCCCTAACCGTGGTTGAAACAATGGTGAAAACTTACTCAAGCAGAGTTTCCCAAGCTACTGAGTCTCCCAAGCCAAGTTAGTCCTCATGCCAACCGCCACGATGCAACCCCCTGTGCCAGCCCCCTGACTGTAGCCCCACCCCAAGCTAACCACCTGACTGTAATCCCACCCTATAACCAGCCACGTTCTGCTTTTGTACATGCTTGCTTTGCCACATCAGCACAAAAAGGGTATAAAAATCAGCCTGTACTGCACTTCGGAGCCGTTTGCCCTTTGGGGCAGTGGTCTGCCTGTGCAGATGTAATAAATCACCACTGATTTGGGCCATTTGCCCTTTGGGGCAGCAGTCCACCTGTGCAGGTGTAATAAATCGTCACCATGTGATTTGAGCCTAAAGTGGGGTCCATGTTTTCTTATGGGTGGCCACATTTACACCACCACCAAGCTCTGACCCACCTCAAGATCCTGGCCCCGGGTGGTGCCTGTGGCTCAGCGAGTAGGGCGCCAGCCCCATATACTGAAGGTGGCAGGTTCAAACCCAGCCTTGGTGAACTGCAAAACAAAAAAAATAGCCAGGCGCTGTGGCAGGCGCCTGTAGTCCCAGCTACTCGGGAGGCTGAGGCAAGAAAATCACCTAAGCCGAGGAGTTGGAGGCTGCTGTGAGCTGTGTGATGCCACGGCACTCCACCGAGGGCAATAAAGTGAGACTCTGTCTTTACAGACAAACAAAAAAAAAAAGATGCTGCCCCATCTCCCCATAGCTGTGTCTTCTTTTCTTTCCATCAAATCTCAGTCTAAATGGGCTTGGGGAGGTCTTTCCCACCATGCCTATGACATTGTTTCCCCTGAGTCTGGCTCCTTTACTAATGCCCACATCTACCACATGCCTGTTTCCTGTGCATCTCTCCTTGAAACGCTAAGCTCCAGGAGAACAGGTACCAGTCTTTCTTGAACATGGGAGGTGCTCAATCGGCTGAATATACAAATGGTGGCAGAACTCGATGAGAACGCTAAGAGGGGACAAAGGAATGGGGAATAGTGGGCATGAGAAAAAAACAAAAACCCTAGCTCAGTTAGCTACCTTGGCTAGAACTGTGGATTTGGGCTGCTCAGTCTAAATGGAGAATTCCATGGCACCTGCTATGTGCTTAGAACAACTTGGCAAAGCAGCAGGAATCCTCAGAGAAGGGAGAAGACCAAAGTCAGAACTCAGCAGAGACCGCTTGCTCCTAGTTGACGTAGGGAAAAGAGGACTTCCAGAGATAGAGAAGTGGGTGGCAGGCCTCAGCTTGTTTGATTATTTTTAGCAGCCCAGATGCAAAGATTAGAAAAACATAATCTTTCCACATGAATGTATTTGCGTCAGGCCAGGTTGTTTAATCCCCTGAGAGGAGCAGTCATCTTAAATGTGATTAACTGAAGTGAACTATGATTAGTTCAAACGTCAGCGCTGCTCTCATTTGGGGTCCCAGACTGTATTCGTTTCCAAAAGCAAAGTGTCAGCAGGGTCCCACTGGTTCAAGAGAACAATCTGTCCCAAGACTCTCTCCTAGCTCTTGGTGGTTGTTGGCAATCTTCAGCATTCCTGGGTTTGTATCTGAGCCAGTCCAATTTCTGTCTTTCTACAGCCTTCTCCTCTGTGTGTATCCCTCTCTCCTGTTCTTTATTGGCTTTTTCCCCTTAAGACACAGTCCTACTTTGTTTCCTGGGCTAGAGTGCAGCGGCATCTTCAAAGCTCACTGCAGCCTCAAATTCTTGGGCTCAAACGATACTCCTGCCTCAGCCTCCCGGAGTGCTAAGATTACAGGTGTGAGCCAGCATGCCCAGCCTCTCCTGTTCCTGTCAGTCAGATTGGATTTAAAGCCCACCTTGCTCAAGTATGACCTCTACTAATTCCATCTGTAAAGAGCCAATTTCCCAATGACGTCACATTCCAAGGTTCTGGGGATGACGTGCATTTTGAGGGACACTGCCCAAAAAGATGCTAATCCTTATCAGGCACTAGCTCAAAGGAGCAGGGGCTAAAAGAGGGGTCTGTGTTCAAGCCCTAATCCTGCTGACTGGGGACAGAAAAGGGCTGGCCTGGCTCCCATACCTGTGCCCCTCCTTGTACCTTCAGTAATAAGGCAACTAGACTTGTTATGGCTCCTGGGGTGCCCTGTGCATTGCACTGATACCAAAACACCACTTACTCCTGAACATCTCTCTGGGCCAAGAGGCCTGAAGAGAAGTATCCTCTAATTATGAAGCTTGAAGCACGTTGTACAAAATGGGCTGCTCCTGTAACCAGGGCCAGCTACATGGCCTCACTCAGAAGGGTCCCCAGGCTTGCTTTTCTTTTTCTTTTTTTTTTTTTTTTTTTGAGACAGTCTCAAGCTGTTGACCTGGGTAGAGTGCTGTAGCGTCACAGCTCACAGCAACCTCAAACTCTTGGGCTTAAGTGACTCTCTTGCCTCAGCCTCCCAAGTAGCTGGGACAACATGCACTCACCACAATGCCCAGCTATTTTTGGTTGTAGTTGTCATTGTTGTTTGGTAGGCCCAGGCTTGATTCGAACCTGCCAGCTCCACTGTATATGGCTGGCACCCTAGCTGCTGAGCTATAGGGGTGCTGATCCAGGCTTTCTTTTCTCTTTTTATTTTATTTTTAGTAGAGATAAGGGTCTCACTTTTGCGCAGGCAATCCACCTGCTCTGGCCTCCAAGAGTGCTAGATGAAAGTGATTCAGGATTCTAACACTCAGGGCTAGACAGGGAGACCCCCCCCCCATTCTCTAGGCCCACGTATGCTCAGAAGTCAGACCCCCACTTCCAGGCATAAGCAGATTGCCTTCTTCGGGACACACCCTCTGGACTCTGATAAGTCATGAACAAAGCAGCCTGTGATGGTTTTTTGGGTGGTCCCACGTTTGGTAGGAGCACACACCCTAATCCCTTCTCAGGGGAAAAGACTGTAAAGGACCAACTGCCCCCCAGTGTAATCCTCTAGACTTAAGACCCCTAGATAAAAGAGCCCACGTGGAGACTCCCAAGTGAGTTCTTCAGTTCTTTCCCCCTTCCAGAAGCTCTGGTGCTTTTCTGTATTCCTTTCTAACTTCTAATAAAAGTCCTATCTTGAGAGAGAATACCTGAGAAGGGTGAGGTGTAGGAGAACAGGTCTTCTCAAGGAGACCACAAGGATACACCTGCAGGGTCCTCTCCATGGTGACTCAGCTCTTGGGAATTTGTAAACTTAATTTCCTGGAACTTGGAAAGGTCTGCGAAATACTGTAGTTCTCTAGGGGCTTGAACAGCATCTCCCGCTTGATTCAAACTGGCCAATGAGAAGGGTACCTGCGGGGTGGAACTTTTTGACTGTCAATAAAAAGGGAAAGACCAAGCCAGTCAGGGAGCATGGCCATTTGGAATTTATGCCATAAGCTCCCGACTGGTGAATAAAGCCCTTCCTCTTATAAACGCGGTGTTTGGGTGCTCTTTCTCTCCACTGGGCCTCATCTTCCTGCAACAATCTTACCACTGATCTGTGGTGCGTGGGTTCATTCTTTGAATCCCCAAGATCAAGGACATACTGAAGAGCGAAATTCTGGTATCAAAAGGTTCTGGCATAGAATCAGGCTGAGGGTCCATAAGAAAGAAGAGGGTCCACTCCAGAGACAACAAAAGACTTCAATAGAGGGGAAAAGGAGAATGGATACTGACCAGTTGTCAGCTCAGCTCTCACATAGTTGCAAAAGGCTTTTATTAGCCTCATCAGTATGCTGAAATGGGTCAGTGAGTCCAGAATACCGCCTAGGGCTCTTCTCTAGTGCAGAGTCAGGATTGTGGGTATGATGTTTCCAGTGGTCTTGAAGCACTCCAGCAACTGGGAAGGAGCTTGCTGGTTTCTGACCTGATTTTCTAAAATGGCTACACTCCAGTCAGGCTATGAGAATTCCTTTCCCACACTAGGATTATAGGCATGAGTGACTGCGCCTGGCCAGCCCAGGCTTGCGTCTAACCCTTTGCTCAAACTATCTTGAAATTTTCAACAGCTTTTTTAGCAAGAGTTCTCACATTTTCATTTTGCCCTAGGTCCCACAAATTATGGAGCTGGCATGCCTGTCCTCTTCAAAAATGTCAGGGTCCTGAAAGACAAAAGCAGGCTGAGAAAGCCTTCCAGATTAAGGGAGACCAAAGAGACATGACAACTAAATTCACCTCCTGGATTGTGGGTGGGACAGTGAGCCAGGGAGCAGCTATCAAAGGCATTAATTATAGACATTAATTATAATTGACATTAATTATAAATTATAAAAGACATTTTATTAATTATAAAAGACATTAATTATAATTGACAAAATGTAAACGTGAACTGTGGATTAGATAACAAACCTGTATCAATGGGAAATGTCCTAATTTCATTTGTCCTGTGGTTAAGAATATGCTCTTGTTGGGGGCACCTGTGGCTCAGTGGGTAGGGTGCCGGCCCCATATACTGAGAGTGGCAGGTTAGAACCCAGCCCCAGCCAAAGTGCAACAAAAAAATAGCCAGGCATTATGGAGGGCGCCTGTAGTCCCAGCTACTCGGGAGGCTGAGCCAAAAGAATTGCCTAAGCCAAGGAGTTGGAGGTTGCTGTGAGCTGTGACACCACCAAACTCTACTGAGAACAATAAAGTGAGACTCCATCCCTAAGAAAAAAAACATAATAGTAAGAATATATCCTCATTCTTAGAAGATGGTGAAGTGCTGGGGTAAAGGATAATGATATCTGCTACTTAGTAGCAATTAGTTCTGGAAAAAATGTACATGAAGAACGTATAAATGACAAAGCTAATGTGGTAAACCTAAACAATCTCCAAATTCAAGTAAAAGGTATATAGGACTTTCTAACAGAGAAAATGGCCTGGAATTTATTCAGAAAAATATTTTCTGCCTCTTCAAAATTTCCTTACCCTTTTTAAGAACTAAAACCTCTATCCCTGGGGCAGTGCCTATGGCTCAACGGAGTAGACCCCAAGCCTCATATGCCGGAGGTGGCTGGTTCAAACCCAGCCCCGGCCAAAGACTGCAACAACAACAACAAAAATACAAATAAAACCTCTATCCCTGCCTAAGGCCCGTGGTTGGGAGGAGCAGGGACGTCTCCTTAGTTCTTTGTGCCACAGAAGGGATCAGGGGCCAAAAATTTCAATATAAGGCTGGCATGTTGGCTCACAACAGTAATCCTAGCACTCTAGGAGGCCGAGGTGGGTGGATCACCTGAGCTCATGAGTTCCAGACGAACATGAGCCAGAGCAAGACCTCGTCTGTAAAAATAGCTGGGCGCTGTGGCAGGGACCTGTAGTCCCAGCTACTAGGGAGGCTGAGGAAAGAAAAGCCCTTGAGTCCAAGAATTTGAGGTTGCTGTGGGCTGTGACGCCCCAGGCATTTTACCGAGGGAGACAAAGTGACACTCTGTCTCAAAAAAAGGGGGGGAGTGGAAGTTAGTCCCTGCGGAGGCCATGATATTGTTTTACTCGAGGATGGGATTATCAGAACGTTTAAAAGCTCCGCATTTCTCTTTACGAGGAATTTGGACTTTGAGACGATAATCTGACATTTTCATCCTTTGCTGGCAACAGAATAAACTTCTTTACTTCTTCTGATGCGGTCTCCTGGACACGTGCCGCGCATTAGGTAACAAGTTCTTTATGCCATTCTTCAATTTACAAGTTTGATAAAAAGTTACAGTCACCACCTAAGCCACTCCCTCCAATACACAGCAAACTGGAGGAGAGATCTCGCCACATCGGGAAGCAGCGCAGACAATTCAGAGCTGAAAACTGCACATAGCCGGTCTTGAGTCACGTGGGTCGAGACACGTGACCGCAGGCCCGCGTCCAACATGGCGGCCTCCACGGGTCGCGGGCATCTCTTCCTACTTGCATTGCTCGGCTGCCTGGGGGAGGCTTTCGGCGGCCTCGGCTCGGGGTAAGTGCAGTCCCCGGAGTTTGCCTTGATCACTCACCTTATTGACCTCCGAACTCACGGCCGCCCCGTTCCCGCAGGGCCTCCAAAGACGACGACTTGCTGCTGCCCTATACTCGCGCACGCGCGCGCATCCCCCGGGACTGCACGCGGGTGCGCACCGGCAGTCGCGAGCACGAGAGCTGGCCTTCGGCCCCTGCGATCCCCGGCCCTGGCGGCCTGACAGTGCGCACCTTCGTCTCGCACTTTGGGGACCGCGCGGTGACGGGCCACTTGACGCGAGTCGTCGCGCCCCTGAGCACCTTCTCGGTGTTGGAGCCTGGTGGGATTGGCGGCTGTGCTGCAAAACGCCGAACCACTGTGGAGGAGACCGCGCGGGCGGCCGACTGCCGCGTAGCTCAGAACGGCGGCTTCTTCCGCATGAGCACCGGCGAGTGCCTGGGAAACGTGGTGAGCGACAAGCGACGGGTGAGCAGCTCCGGGGGGCTGCAGAACGCGCAGTTCGGGATCCGCCGCGACGGGACTCTAGTCACCGGGTGAGGAGGAGGGTCAGCCCCGCCGCTGTCGCGGGCAGAGGGACTGAGATATGAGTTGTAGCCGTGCCGCCGTATTCAGATCACTTCACCAAGCTAAGCCTCCGTTTCTCATCTGCAGAATGGGCATAGTAATACCTTTCTTGCAGTTTATTCATCATCCCGTATCCGTTAGCGCTTGCTTGGTGTCAGACAATGTGCTGTGCCCTGGGGAGAGCATTGAGCACTCATAGCCTTTGCTTCAACGGACTAGTAGGAAAAATAAATAAAAGCCAGGTTAGTGACATTCAGACTATGTGTGCAGCGAAGCAGTGAACAGGATCAACCAATTATAAATAGAATGTTGACTTTAGAGAGGGTAATCAGGAACAGGCCTTTCTTAGAAGGTAACTTTTGAGTTGAGACGTGAAGATTAATCACGTGATTAACAGGCTAATTAAGAGGCTGTTACAGGCATCAGGTGGTAGTTGCTCGAGATGAGGGCCACGTGGATTTGAGATCTGTTTGGAATGGTTGTTTTTTGTTTGTTTTTTAGTCAGAATCTTGTTCTTTCATCCAGACGAGAGTGCAATGGTGTCATCATAGCTCACTGCAACCTCTGTCTCTGGACTCAAGCAATCCTCCTCCCTCAGCCTTTTAACTAGCTGGGACTACAGGTGTCCACCACCACACCCAGCTAATTTTTTCTACTTTTAGTAGAGATTGGGGCCTGGTCTTGCTTTTGCTTAAGCTGTTCTAGAACTCCTGGCTTCAAGCTATCCTCCCTCCGTGGTCTCCCAGAGTGCTAGTGTTACATGGGTGAGTCACCGCCCCTGGCCTGGAATGGTTGATTATATTAAATGAAGTGTTGACTGTTTACAGAGGTGCCTGGGGGGAATTGTCAGAGACTGCTAGCCAAGATTCCAAGACCTACAGAGCCCTGCAGCCACACTACTGCCCAGGCAGGCTCCTAAGGCCAGAAGAGAAATCGAGGAGAGCCCCACTGCCCACAGCTGCCTCTGCTGGTGAGTGAGCTTGGCACCTTCTCTGGATCCAGGTACCTGTCTGAGGAGGAAGTGCTGGACACTGAGAATCCATTTGTTCAGCTGGTGAGTGGAGTCATATGGCTTATTCGCAATGGAAGCATCTACATCAATGAGAGCCAGGCCACAGAGTGTGACGAGACGCAGGAGACAGGTGAGGGAAGGGGAGGCCAGTGACAACAGCCCCCTTGAGAACCAGAAACTGTGGGGTGGGGGGAGGAGTACCATTCTTAAGTCTTTGAACAAGTATTCGTTGAGCAGCTGCTTTGTTTGTACTTGCTATTCTGGGTACTGGGAGGTGATCTTAGATCAGAAAGAGCAAGCCCTGGGAAGTGCTAGGGAGGAGCAATTCACAGCCAGAGGGAACAGAAAGGGCAAAGGCCCTAAGACAGAAAGTGGCTGCAGGGTGGCAGGTAGTGGGGATGAGAGGGGAGCTTAGGCTGGGCTGCTGGAGTCTTCACCTGGAGGCTGAGTTACCAGGTTTATTTATAAGAAGAGCCCTGATTGCTCTAGAAATGGGTGGGACCTGCAGAGGGAAGGGCAGGGAGACACTTGCACGCAGAAGAAGGCTGTTGTGCATGCAGGACAGACTCGGTGTGGCTGAAAGTAGGAGGTAGAGTTCGGAGGTCTTTCAAGGGTGATCAGCCAGGCTGCTTCCCTTCAGGTACCTTTAGCAGGTTTGTGAATGTGATATCGGCCAGGACAGCCGTGGGTCATGACCGGAAGGGGCAGCTGGTACTTTTCCACGCAGATGGCCAGACAGAGCAGCGCGGGTGAGTCCTGGGTGCCTGGGCAAGAGGATTGCATTCATTTGCTATCACTGCAGAACCAATTAGCACGAATTTAGTGGCTTCAAAACCACACAGATCACAGTTCTGTAGATTAGAATTCTGGGAACATTTGACTAGGAGGCCTCCATGTGCATGGTATCCCAGGGACAAAATAAAAACACTGGTTAGGTGCAGCTCTTCCCTGAACATCTGAGAAAGAGTCCTTCCAAGCTGATGAGGGTTGTTGGCAGAATCCAGCTCCCTCCATTTCGGGGCTGAGGCCTTTGTTTCTTTTTTTGTTTGTTTTTTGGTTGCAGTTGTCATTGTTGTTTAGCTGGCCCAGGCCAGGTTCAAACCTGCCAACATCAGTGCATGTGGCCAGCGTCATAAACATTGTGCTATGGGTGCTGAGCCATGAGGCCTTTGTTTCTTTGCTGGCTGCCAGCAGGGCTCTGAGCACCTTCAGGCAGCCACGTTCCTTCTTACCTTGTAGCCTTCCCTTCCTCGAGCCACAATGATGTGGTGAATCCCTCTTGCTTCCTCTTCTGTCACCTGCCAGAGAAAGTGCCCCCACATTTAAGGGTTCCTGTGATGGTGCTGGGCCCATGTGGACAATCCAGGCCCCTTTCCCTCCCTTAGGGACACCTGTGCTACATAACAGCACAGTTGTGGGTGTGGTCTTGCATATTCACTGCTTTGGGAGATTAGCACAGGGCACGTTTGGGGGCCACTTACATATCTGCCTGCCACACTGGGTATGACACTGTCCACTCTTGGGAGTATGATTTAGACCAGAGCCTGTGACGGATGCTGAGCAGCACCACTGTTATGCCGCAGCATTAACCTGTGGGAGATGGCTGAGTTCTTGCTGAAACAGGACGTGGTCAATGCCATCAACCTGGATGGAGGTGGCTCTGCCACCTTTGTGCTCAATGGGACCTTGGCCAGTTACCCGTCCGATCATTGGTAAGCATGCCAGAACTCCCCTTCCCAAGGGCTAACAGCTAGGACTGCCCCTGCCTGTCTGATTCAGCCAGTATTGAGCACCAACTGTGTGCCAGGCCCTGGAGTTCAAGAGTGAGCAGGAAGGGCCGGGACCTCTCCCTGTCCGAATGCCAGGGCTGCCCATACCTAGAATGGGGTCACTTGGTCAGGAGAGACCTCTCTAAGGATAAATGGGGATGGGAGAGTCTTCCAGAAGAGGGCACTGTGTGTGCAAAGGCTTGGAGAGGTGGGAATGAAGAGAAAGCTGATGAAGGCGGGGTGGAAGGGTCAGCTGGGGTGGTCTCTCATACCCTCCTCCCCTTTGCAGTCAGGACAACATGTGGCGCTGTCCACGCAGCGTGTCCACCGTGGTGTGTGTGCACGAGCCCCGCTGTCAGCCACCTGATTGCCATGGCCACGGGACCTGCATAGCAGGGCACTGCCAATGCACAGGGGGCTTCTGGCAGGGAGCTGGCTGTGGTGAGCTGGACTGTGGCCCCTCAAACTGCAGTGGACACGGGCTGTGTACAGAGAGTGAGTGGGGCTCTGGGAAGGCAGCTTCCCCCAGGTCCCTGGTCCTGCATGGACCCTCACCTGGCCTCTCCATCTTATCTTGGCAGCTGGCTGCCACTGCGAAGCTGGATGGATGGGGACCAACTGCAGTGAAGGTATGAGCCCGCCGGGCTAACACCAGGAATGGGGAGAGCATGGTTGTGGCAGCCTGGAGTGCCCTGGAGCTCCCCAGAGCTCCTCAGCCTCCTTTATCTCCAACGTTGGTTTGGAAGTCGCATCTCCCGCCCTTGCCTCCTTGTGACTTTGCTGTGGCTGCTACACCACGTTCCACACACTTGGTGGCTAAAACAACAGGAATTGACCAGGAGTCCTCCATGTGCATGGTATCCCAGGGACAAGATGAAAACACTGGTTAGGGTGCAGCTCTTCCTGCAACATCTGGGAAAGAGTCCTCCCAAGCTGATGAGGGTTATCTCAAGTTCTGGAGGCTATGTCAGAAAGCAAGGTGTCAGCAGGGCCACGCTCCCTCAGAAAGGCCGAGGAAACGATCTTTCCCTGCCTCTCCCAGCTCTTGGTGGTTCCGGAGTTCCTTGGTTTGGGACCGCATCATTCCATCTCTGCCTCCATCTCATGGCCTCTGACTCTCTCTGGTCTCCCTCTGCTGTTTCTTGTAAAGATCCCCCAGCATTGGTTCTAGGGCCCACCCTAAATCCAGGATGGCCTCATCTTGAGATCTGAACTTAATTACTTCTGCAAGAACCCTGTGTCCAAATAAGGTGGCATTCAGGGGCTGACCTGGGAGAAGCTTGGGAGTGCTTCTCTTCTTGTCCAACTCTGCAGGCACCTAGGGGTCATCCTGTTGTGCCAAGAAAGTCTGTGACACCAAAGGCCTTGACCTCTGTCCTCTTCTCATCTCCTCTCTGCAGAGTGTCCCCTTGGCTGGCATGGGCCGAGCTGTCAGAGGCCTTGTGAGTGTGAGCACCAGTGTCCCTGTGACCCCCAGACTGGCAACTGCAGCATCTCCCGAGGTACAGGCCCCAGCCAGCACCTCCAGAAACAGGTGAGGGCAGACCCTCCTCCTCCACCCCTTCATCCTCCTCTGGTGTCTTACAGTGAAACTGTGTCTCCAGCCATCTGAAACCACCATGAGCGCAGGACAGCTCTCCTTTTTCAGTGGGTATGTACTTAATGGGAGCAGAGGGTGAAAGTAGGAGAAGCTTCCTCCTCTTCCACCACGAGGTTTGGCCTCTGCTGAGGGACAGAGCAGGATTGGGAAGTGGCATCTGGACACCCAGATAATATTTCCCCATTGTAAAAAAGCACAGGGACAGTCACAGCTGGTGCCAAGACAGCACCAGAGACCCTGTCTCCACTAAAAGCAAAAATTAGCTAGGCATGGTGATGGGCCCCTGTAGTCCCAGCTACTTGAGAGGCTGAAGTAAGAGGATCACTTGAACCCAGGTGTTTGAGGTTACTGTGAGCTATGACTCCCATCTAAAAAAAAAATCTGTCTTCTCTTAAAATATCCAGAGATGTGGTGGCACTGGCCTGCGTCTGGCACCAAGACTGTCCCTGCTACTCCCCGTGCACATCTTAAGTGCAGCCCCATCCCATTTTGCTCATCAACGTCCCCTTTGTAGTCCATGGATGTCCCCTACTTGGTGTCGTCTGCCAGGACTCCCCCAGACCCAAGTCTGCTGGTGACCCCCACTCAGCTCCCTCTTCTGTCCTCAGGACCACCTGGTTGGCCCTTACCCTGGCCCTGGTGTTCCTCCTGCTGGTCAGCACAGTGGCCAATGTGACCTTGCTCCTGGGCTCCCGAGCAGAGAGGCAGCGGCGCCTGGACGGGGACTACGTGTACCACCCACTGCGGGAGATGAACGGGGAGCTCCTGGCCACAGAGAAGGAGCAGCCTGGGGGTTCCTGCAACCCCTTCAAGGACTGAAACCTCAGGCTGCCAGGAAAGCCCATCCTTCTCCTTTCCACATGGTCCAGCTTCTGCAGAGGAAATCCTGAGGCCGCTGGTGTGGACCATCAGGGTGACTCATCCTGGTGCTGCAGCTCAGCTTCTGATAGCGCCTGTGCCTCAGCCCTCACCTGGCCCTGCCTCTCCAGCGGTGAGGTGCTCCCTGGAGACTCTGCCTCCCTCCCGCCTGCCTGTGTCTGCTGCCCATGTCCTGGACCCCACTGAGGGCCTGCTGGGCTGCCAGAGTCTCCTGGGGAAGGGCCTGCTAGTGAACCAAACTCTGGCAGAATCATGAGAAAGTAACAGACCCCAGCCAGCCCTGGATGGGGTGGGTTAAAGGGACGAGTCTCTGCCTTCCCAGCCACATCCCAGGACCCTTTTTCGACAGACCTCATCACTGGATTTGCCACCTAGAATCCTATTTCTTGCCATAGGAAGCTTCTTAGAAGAAGGGACGGGGTGGAGGGGGATGAAATCATGTTTACAAATCTATTTTGTTGTCCTGCTGCTGAGAATTTTCTATCACTTGAATAAATTGATACAAGAAAAGGACCACCAGGTGGTGTCTAAATTCTGAATCATGAACTTAAGAGGTTGGGCTTCTTAACCGGACCTGAGATGGTTATAAACAGCCCAGAGCCAAACCCAGCTCCCTGATGTGTTCGTTTGATCCAGTGCTTCCCAACTTACCGTGCACACATGTTTCTGGGAGATATTACTATGCACATTTAGTTCTGGGGCAGGGCCAGAGATTCTGCATTTCTTATCTTTTCTTTTCTTTTTTTTTTTTCAAAGAGAGTCCCACTCTGTCACCTGGGTAGAGCAGCAACTGCTGCTGTGATATTAAAGCTTCAGGTCCCTAGAACATTTTGAAGGGCAAAGCTTTAGTTAGAATTTCAGTTATCCACATGTTAAAATCAAAGAGATTAACAAAAACTCCAGATTTCTGGTTTCTCTAAAGGAAAGAACACTTCTCAGCTGCCCCTGCCTTGTGTATCTACCCTCACGAGGCAGGGGCAGCTGAGACAGTCCCCACCAGGCCAGCCCTGTGAGTGCTGGAATTTGTCACTTCCATAAAGGGTCTTGTCATTGTGCTTAGCAGGTTTTGGAGAGGAGAGGTGGGAAAGGGGTGCTGCTGTGAGCAGGTGCTCAGGCTTGTACCCCAAAATGTGGCACAACTATTATCTGTCAGTTGCTGCAAAACACTTTTTTTTTTTTTTTTTGAGACAGAGCCTCAAGCTGTCGCCCTGGGTGGAGTGCTGTGGCATCACAGATCACAGCAACCTCCAATTCCTGGGCTCAAGCAAGTCTCCTGCCTCCATCTCCCAAGTAGCTGGGACTACAGGCACCCGCCACAACGCCCGGCCATTTTTTGGTTGCAGCCATCATTGTTGTTTGGCGGGCTGGGCTGGATTCAAACCTGCCAGCTCAGGTGTACGTGGCTGGTGCCTTAGCCGCTTGAGCCACAGGCACCGAGCCACTGCTGCAAAACACTTAAAACAACTACTCATCTCTTAAGATTTTGGGGTTAACAATGACTGATTCTACAGCTGTGGGCTAAGACCCATTGTTTCAGCTGGTCTAGGTTGGTGATAGGGATAGCAGCTAATGATGTAGGAAGCTCCACGTGGCGTCTCCGCCCCCCAGGAGACTAGCAGAGGCAGAAGATCAAGATGCAGAGGGTCCAAAGAGGGATGCATGCAACATTTCGAGTCTGAATTAGTGTGAATTCACTGCCACCACATTCTGATAGATAAAGACCGGGGGGGGGGGGCAAGATGGCAGCCGAGTAACAGCTTCCTTGTGGCTGGGCACGGTGAGACTGGGGAGAGAGGACTTCAGGCATCAGGACTTCAGGTGGGATCTACCCAGGAACTTCCCCTTGGGGACACAGGGAGACAGCATGAGGCTCCTGGACACCCTGAGGAAGGCAAAAGCGGCGGAGACTGGGCAAGTGGTTGCATCTGTTCATTCGGTCTGATCCTGTCAGTGGCTGTGGG
>CAUYRH010121335.1:0-54068 GCA_963574655.1 Perodicticus potto | reverse complement strand
TAGGGGGGTGCAGTTTAAATGAAGGTCTGAATTAAGATTGTATTAACCGGAAAACAAAGCTTTAGAATTTGTCAGAGATATAACCTGCAAATACCTTCTCCCAATCTGAGGCCTGTCTGCTTGCTTTATTTACTGTGTTCTGGCTGTGCAGAAGCTTTTTAGTTTGATCAGGTCCCAGTAATGTGTTTTTGGTGCTGCTTCAATTGCCTGGGGGTGGGGATCCTCATAAAATATTCGCCCAGGCAGATTTCTTCAAGTATTTTCCCTGCAGGTTATGTCTCCGACAAAGGTTTAATAACCAGAATCCACAGAGAACTCAAATGTATTAGCAAGAAAAGAACAAGTGATCCCATCTCAGGGTGGGCAAGGGACTTGAAGAGAAACTTCTCTGAAGAAGACAGGCACACGGCCTACAGACACATGAAAAACTGCTCATAATCCTTAATCATAAGAGAAATGCAAATCAAAACCACTTTGAAATATCATCTAACTCCAGTAAGATTAGCCCACATCACAACATCCCAAAACCAGAGATGGTGGCATGGATGTGGAGAAAGGAGAACACTTCTACACTGCTGGTGGGAATGCAACTAATATGTTCCTTTTGGAAAGATGTTTGGAGAACACTTAGGGATCTAAAAATAGACCTGCCATTCGATTCTGCAATACCTCTACTGGGTATATATCCAGAAATCACATTATAACAAAGATATTTGTACCAGAATGTTTATTGCAGCCCAATTCATAATTGCTAAGTCATGGAAGAAGCCCAAGTGTCCATCGACCCACGAATGGATTGATAAATTGTGGTATATGTATACCATGGAATATTATGTAGCCTTAAAGAAAGATGGAGACTTTACCTCTTTCACGTTTACATGGATGGAGCTGGAACATATTCTTCTTAGCGAAGTATCTCAAGAATGGAAGAAAAAGTATCCAATGTACTCAGCCCTACTATGGAACCAGGTTATAGCTTTCATATGAAAACTATAACCCAATTATAGCCCAAGAATGTGAGGAAAGGGGATAAAGAGGGGAGGGGAGGGGGAGAAAATGGAGGGAGGGAGGGTGATTGGTGGGATCACACCTATGGTGCATCTTACAAGGGTACATGTAAAATTTACTAAATGTAGAATACATTTACTAAATGTAGAATACAAATGTCTTAACACAATAACCGGGAAAATGCTGTGAAGGCTATATTAACCTATTTGACGAAAATATTTCAAATTGTATATAAAGCCAGCATATTGTATCCCACGATTGCATTAATGTACACAGCTATGATTTAATAAAAAATAATAAAAAAAAAAGTTTGTGAAAATGTGAAAAAAAAAGCTTAACATATGAATGAATCCTGAACTGACCCACCAGGGAACCACAATGCAGGCCTTTCACCTGCCATCTTATACAGTTTGTATAAGAATGGGATGTACTGTTTACTGTTCCCTGACTTCCTCCAGGCAGCACAAACTGCATTGCCCGTGCCCAGGGCCTAGGTGACACCAGCCCAATCTTAGTGGACAGGCAAGATGAAGGTGAAGTCCCTTCCCCTCCCACACATTCTCCTCTTAAGCTGGAGATCCAGATGCCAGGCCAGTACTGTGGGGAGGGAAGTCCAGTGGGGCAGATGGGTACAGAAGAGCTTGAGACTTGGCAGTGCCTTCCCCTTGCCATCTTGTTGCCTGGGGCAGCCTAGGAAAGAAAGTCCCAACTTCTGGCTCTATTTAGAGCCTGGATACCAAGGAGCAGACCTCACCAGCCAGGGAGCAGGCTGCACTTCTGCTCCCTGGCAGGTTTCCAAGGGCCTGGCGCTAGTCCTAGTCCCTGATCTGTTCCATTCTTGGCTTCTTACTGGCTATTAAATGATTTAGTCAAGCAAAAACAAACCAGAAACCCCCAAACATGCCTCCATCACCACCATAACCACCAAAATTTTCCCTCTCAAAGGACTCTAGGCTTTTAAAATCATAAGACTAAAATAATTCCCTTTGTCCTCTCCTTCCCACCCCCCCTTTACAATAACATCAAAACCCTCATGTGAGGAAAGGTAGGTCTTACTAGGAACACCAAGGAAAGCCCAGGAAGCTTTTGTTTATGCAAGTCTTTTAAGACAAGCTGTTGTCTTTAATATTCATTTCTCAATCTCAAGCCAAAAGCAAAGTTTCTGTAAGTAAAATGAATGAGGAAATTTAGTGCAGAAGAGTTTGATGAAAAATCACTTTTTTTTTCTTTTAAGGAATTCACTGAGACTGACACCAAACAAATCCAAAGAGAAGGTCTTACAGATTTCTATTCGTTTCATCTTTTTAAATGATGATATAGTCCCATTGACATTGAGCTTAGAGAAAGTGCTGTGGGGTGCTGGGGTGACAAAGGGTTAAACATGTTTTTCTTCTCTGCAGTGTGCTCTGGGGATGGAGAAGAGCCCAGGTCAATAGACAGATATATTGACTTGTTATTATTTAAAGTTGTTTAACCAGGTAGAGATAAACGAAAGCTTTCAGCAGCTGAACTATCACACAAATCACAATTAAGGTGGCATATGTGTTTGGAAGACGTAAAATCAATTCCCGCGAAGATAATGTTTTAGTCTCTATTTGAACTTGAAAACAGAAGTAAATTTTCAGTAGCAACAGCTGGGCTTGTTCCATCCAGGAGGCTCTCTATTAACTGTACAAGGAGGGCCTTTATTACCTCTTCTAATGGTTTTCCTCTGTGGTTTTGTCTTCATCAAAAAAGCCAAATTGATTGCCGTGGAGCTGTTTGCCAATGTGGCAGAAAGGAAGGCACCCTTCAGCCTCCCTCTCCGGGTGGGCTGTTTATTGTTTATGGAGGGAGAACAATGAACCCCAGGCGGCTCCCTGTTAGATGGGGTTGGGGAAGGAGGGGAGTTTGGGTGGGGAAGTGAGTGAGTGAGACAGGAAAGCATTTGTGCATTTTAAGCAGCCATTGTGATTTAATCACCCACCAAAGTTTGCTCCCACTGGGATGTGACCTCTGAAGCATACTTCTTACCATTGAACATTTTAATCATAGGAGTTTGTGTGTGTTTAGTCAATTCAATCCTCTATTCCTAGAGGCAGGGATTTCTCATTTTATGCCAGGAAATTCCTTGCTGGGCCTAGGGTGGTGCTGGCACACAGCAGATGCTCTGAGAAAGGGGGCTGCGGGCATAAGGGGACCCACAGCACCAGGTCTAGACCTCACCACCTCCTCAGGAGGTTGGCCCTTTCAGTGTTCATTCTAGACAGTTCATGAGCAATGCTGCTGGGTTAGTGTTTTAGCCGTGTTGAAGTCTCTGTGTCTGCAGAGAGATACACGAGCACAGGATAAGCTGGATGGAAATTAGGGTGGAGCATAGGCTGCCCTCTTGGGGTCCCCGGGCTTGCTTTTGAGAGGAAAAATATGTAGAGGAAATAGGAGGGAGGTCCCAAGGACACTCTGGTTCTTGCTTGAGAACAAAAGCTAGTCAGAAAGGGAAAGACCACCAGTAATGGAGCAGGAGCCGGGAACCCACACTGTGGCACTCAGCTGCCTCCAACTAGGTAAGAGGCCAGGGCAAGCCATCGGTTTCTGTATTGTAGATGCTTTACTTGAGAAATATGAATGGCGAAGGCTGAGCTGTTTAAAACATGAATAGTTGTATAAATATAAAACTGATTTTACTATTCCAGAGAGATATCCCAAATAACACAAACAACAAACATGTTTAGAAGATACTACTTGTTCTTCTCAGGTCCATTTCCTTCCAGACAAAGAAGCAGGCAAATGCACGTACCCTTCCCAACATCTTTTGTGTCTGTTCTATTCTTCCCAGCTATGGCTGCCTCCTACACCAGGTGCTCATGATCACACGCACAGACCGCGCCAAGCTCTGCAGCGCCCCCATTCCTTGTCCTACTGCTTCCCGCCTTCACCCTTACTCTCAGCCGGTGTACCTCTACAAGGCCTCTGCTCAGATGACCATTTGATTATTCTGTCACTAAGCTCCAAAGCCATGGATTCATTCATTCAATAGACACAGAGGCCCACCACATGCCACACGCTGTTTCAGGTATTAAGAAAACAGATCATATGAATTGAGTTCAGTGTCACAGAGGGAGACAGAGGACAAATGATGGACAGAAGATAGATGATAGGCAGATGGAGAGATCAACAGACAGATGTGTAGATAAATAGATGGGGAGACAAGAACTAGAGAGCTGTACAGACAGAGGGAGAGAGAGAGCTAGCCAAAGAAGTGGGTAGAAAAACAGATATAGTCAAATACAAGGTGGACATAAGGTTTGTGTGCAATTTACTATGTTAAACTATTTTAAATTGCATAACAACTTTATGTTCACCCTGTATATTTATATTTATAATCAGTAGTGTCTATTTGCCTGAATAGTCAATATCTTACAGTCCATAATCTATCTTCCCGCTCTCTGATTTTTGTCAACATCTCTTGTTTTGTTCATATTAGAGAAAAAAGACAAGAAAAGCCATCGCTTTGTCCTCTAATGATACTTCCTTGTGAACTCAGAGCCTGAAATGAATTCTTTCACCTCCTCTGTTCTTTGTCGATTTGCTGCACGATTCCTTTCTGTTTCTTCCCCGAGGCTCTCGGTGTCATGAAGATTTCAGGGTCAGACTCATATAAGCTTAGCCACCAGCATCTTATTCCTCAATGGGAAGGTCAACAGGGTCAGTACTGAAGAATGTGGCCATTTTCTGGACCTAAAACTTGGATCCAACCAGGAGATTGTTTAGAAACTTGGTGTTCTCTGCCAAGAGGTGGAAACCCTCACCCTTGCTTCTTCAAAGGCATGGAAACCCCCATTTTATTCCCAGCTACAGACACCCCTACTCCATTATGAAAGCTCACAAAGAAGGAAGACATACAAGGAACTTAAGTGAGTCGCTCTTGTGTTCAAGAAAGGTAACCTAGTGTGTTTTGGAACATGAGGTCAACTGTAAAGCTAGAGCATCATTTGGTGTTGAACCTGAGTGAGCGTGCCATTTGAACTTGGACAGACCTGTGTTGGATTCCCCACCCTGACAGTCTGTAGCTAGGGGGAGGGGGGCTCTGAGTTTCACTGAGGTTAACACATTGTTCCTGAGGTTGTTTTGAAAATTAGTAAGTTATCACACAGGCAGGCCCCTAGCTCCACGTGTGAGTACAGTGAGTTAGTAACTGTGGCTTTCCCCCTTGCTCTGCTCTGACCTGGCTACCGCCTCCCCTGTGCACACGCTGCTGTGGTCCTGAGGTTTCCAGACAGGAATGTGCCCGCTCAGGTGGACAGTTCTCCTGTTGACCCTTCAGGGCACTGCAGAAACATGGTTTTCTCAAGACAGCGTTCTTCACTCCTACAGCGACTTCCACTCTCATCTTATTCTCCTCAGCAGTTTCAAATTTTTTAAGGCATGAAACAATTATGAGGCAGAAGAGGAATGGGTTGAAAAGTGCAGAAACATCCCATGGAACAGATGAGTATGGAAAAGAGTGAGGCAGGGACGATAGGGAATGCTGACTGTAACTCAGCAAGGCATTTCCATCAAAGGGGGCACAGTCAAAGGGGCAGAGTCACTCAGTCCTGCAGGCCCCAGCCACCATCACACCAGGTGGAAAATGTGAGAGCGAGAGAAATCACAAATGGGCTTGTCCATGCTGCTCCTGCTGAAATTGAGAGACTGGCTGCATCAAGAGGAGAATTGGTAGCTTTATCTCAGGACCTCTGATGGGTCCCTATACCGTCCTAGCTGACTCAACAATGGAGCAACTGTTTCTCTAATAAGCTGATTCCCCGGAGACCTTTAGTGACAAAGAGACAGAAGCTGAAGTGATTTGGTCGTGTAACCAGAGCAACCGTCCTTGCAAATCCACTGCACAGGAAATATGACCAGAAGCCAAAGAGGCAGCTTCATGGCAGAGCCTAGCCTGCTGCGTCCTCGAGAAAGCAGGCTGGAGAGTTCCAGGCACTAGAGACTTTTGGGAGTTCTCTGCATTTGCAGCTTGCCTGCTGACACTGCAGTGGCTGCAGAGAGCGTAGAGAAAGGGGGAGGGTGGGCACGTGGGTGGGCATACCACATGTTTCACTGGCATCCTAACCACAAGTCTGAGAATGGGGTATTTAATTAGAGCCAGCCCTTGCCTTCTAGTCCATCGTGGGTGGTAGGTGTAGAGAGACTGGCTGGGGAGAGAGGACATTGCAGAGGGTGAGGAGGGGTTAACTGCTTGGTGGCCTCTCTGTGCCAAGCGTCTGTAGGCCAGGAGCTGGGCCAGGCATCTGCACATCACACCCTCCCTGGGTCCCTCCCAGCAGCAGCATGGGCTAGTGAGTTACAAGCTCTGCTTTGTACACGGGTAAAGTGAGGCTGTCAGAGGTTATTCCATAAACTCACATGTACATACTAGCATTTGGAAGAATTAGGTGTCAACTAAAATAAAATCTTAAGGCTCCCCTGTAGCAGCTGGCTGACCAGACCCCCTCTTGGCTAAGGGATCCCTAAAACTGAGTTACCAGCCTAGAAAGGTGATCAGACATACCCCCCTCCCTCCTTAGAGCTATCTTCTGTGACTCATTTGCAGGCCTAAAGCTCTTCAAGACAAACCTGCAGGTACTCAATTTACATAACAAACAACTAGGGTCTGGATAAAGGTCTGGTAGTTTGTCTCTGATTAACAGAGCCTTATCTTAACCCAAGCTTTCTTTTTTGCTGACTCCTGGTCTATTAGAGCCTAACTCCTTCAGCCAGGTATCAACTGAAGAATCTTTAAACTCACCTATATCCTTAAGCCCCCCACCTTGAGAGGTCCCACCTTTTTAGTCTACACCAATGTATGCCTTCCACGTTTTTACATATAACTTTACTTGTAATTCTTGTCTCCCTGAAATGCATAAAACCAAACTGCAACCCCACCACAGTGAGTCCACCTGCTCAAGGTTTTGTAGGTGTGGCTCCAGGCTGTGGTTCTCAAATTTGGCTCAGAAGAAACTTTTTAAATTGTTTTATAGAGTATGGCTTCTTTTCCACCGACATAGGATTTAAACTCAGTTCTTCTGGACGGGAAAGATCTCAGTGCTTCCCATTGCTTCTGAGCAGAATTCAGACCTGGACTCACGTGGCTCTGGGTGTGTGCTGATGGGGCCGTGGGGATACAGCCAGACTCTATGGCTTCCTGCTCAGCTTCCTCCTTCCTTAGGTCTAAGAGACTCCTCCTGGGATCCTTGGGAAAAATTGAATGGATATCTATATTCTTAAGTCATTCAAATGAAATGCATTCCGCTTAACTACAGGCAGGTTCTCCAGTGGATATTTAGAAGCTTGAGAAACTTTCTGGAATTGTTTGCGAGCAAGTGAGCATCAAATACATGATAAAAACATAAAGAGGAGTTGTATCACCCTGTGTGTGCAAACACTCGGGGGTCAGCAACGCTAATATCACTCAGTCAATAATGGTGGGACGGGGAAGTGCCAAATTCCCTCGGACAGTGGGACACTGCTCCAGTATCCCCCTTTCCTGCGTAAGTCATCACTGACTGCCTAATCAGAGAACTGCTCTCTCCCTTTCCATCGCAACAAGCAATAAAAGCAGTACCTTTTAAAGACAAAATCAAGGCACGGAGGAAATGGAGGATGAGAAATGAATTGCAGATGGATGATGCGAGGAGCTAGAGTTCCTATGGAATTGCGGTGGAAGGCAGAGGAAGGAAATCAGGCGTCCCTTGAGGATGGTAGAGGATATAATTAGATGACTCAGGAAAACTTTGATGCTGCTTAAACATCTCCACCTGGAGATTCTACGGATGCTTAAAATTGGATGTGTCAAAAACTGGGTGGAACCTCATCATCCCCCTGTGTTTTTGCAATCATAAAAATGGTACCATCTTCCATCCAGTTGGCTGAATTGGAAACCTTGAATATTTTCCATATTCTGCATTTTCCACCATCCCCATACCAAGTCCCACCCGTTTAATCTACCCCCTCAAATCATCCCAAACTGCTTGCTTTTTATTCCTGTTCATTATTGCTTACCTGAATTATTTCAATTACCCCAGCATGCTTCCCTCTTGTCAATCTGACCGATGCCCAATTAGTCTATATTGCTGCCCCCTTGCTCATTCTAAGTTGCAAGCTTGATTTAGCCACTCTTCTGATTGAGACCTTTCACTTCTCCCCATCTCTTTAAGGACAAGCATCAACATCTCATCGTGTCCTGTACCTGGACCTTGCCCTCTACCTTCTACCTGTCTCCTGCCAAATGCCCTCTATCTTCACCCCTCTTGGGGTGATCTGCCCTTGCAGTTTGTTGACCTTGTTATAGCTCTCATGCTTCTGTGTGTTCTTCAAGGATGACCCTCTGCTGGTGCTTGCCTTGGTTCTCTCTCTCCCTTTCCTTGGCATATTTCTTCTGCTCCTTTAAGACTTGGCTCAGATATCCCCTCTTCTGGATGTGTTAGTCAGGTCCAGTGCCCTCTACTGGGCTGCCCTTGATCACAAGCTACCATGTGTTGTTAGACTTTTAAATCTGGGCTGGAACCTTCTTGAAGACACACTGTCTCTCAGTTTATATCATATCTTTGTGTCCTTAGTACTTGTTATGTTTTAGCTGTGCAATGCCAATTTTTTAGATCGCAAATTTTCCCCACACTCCTTTGCAATTCTACCAGAAACCTTATTGATGCCACTTGCCAACTTGTGTTTTTCAATAATCCAGGACTCAGGAATTTATTTCTCCTTTTTGAACTCCATAAAGAAATTACATGTGATATAGAATTTTTAATTTTTTGTGAAAAACCACAGTTGAAATACATTTCATACAAGCACAGGAAACTGGGAATATTAAGGAAAGCTGAGAGAAGAACAGGGAAAAAGAAAACTAATGCTTATTTTGCAGCTAACTAGTAAGTACCAGGTACTGTGCTAAATTCTGTTACTTATTTGAATCTAATAATCCAGTAATTCTCACAGCCAGTCTCCTGAGGTAGGTATTATTATCACCGTATTATTACAGCTAAGACTTATGTTCAGAGTGGGTAAGAAATTGGTCCAAGGTAATCCAACTGCTAATTTGTATGGGCAGAATTTAAAAATAAGTTCCCCTAAACTACATCAGATTATGTATCTGAAGACACTGCCTGATTTGTGGACTCAAACTCAATACAAGAAAATGTGTCTTACAGGAGAGATGCTTCATGGAGAGGTTGAAAACTTTCCATATTGTTATCTTAGTAATAAGGGCTGCTGTGAAACGCTAACATGCAAATGTGCCAGGCATTTCATCCTAAATCGCAGAGTTTTAGGCAAGACTTACTGGGGGAGTTCACCCTGGGGATGGAAGGGTACCATTCAGCAGGTCCACACTGTACCTTTGCCCATGCCTTCTGCGTTTTGGCTGCTGCCATGTTCACAGTCACGGTTGGAGATCTGACAAGAGAGACAGCTCTGTAATCCTGCGTGGAAAGGAGCCTTTGCTCTAGCCAGACCTGACATTCTAAATGTGACTCTTTTCTCTCCAAGAGATTATATGTCAGCTTTATCACCAGGGGCAAAGTGTGGCTGTTTGGCCATGTGCAATTTTAACTCATGTAACACACAATTATTCATTTCATCAATGAGTTCTTGAACATTGAACATGCATGTCTCTGTTTTCCTATATGTTTTTGTAGTGCTGTGTCTGTGTACAATGTCCACCTCCTGTGTTAGCTGTTCATATCCTGGCTTTTCATCCCTGAGGGAAGGATGAGGAAGGCTTCCTTACCATCTCCCTGTATTTGCTCTGCACTCCTCAGTCATATTCTCATATCTCTATAATACTTGTAAATCTTACTGTAATTTTTGTAATACTTGTAATATCTTACTGTAATTTTTCTTCTTCTACAGCAGTTTTCATATCTTAAATGTGAACTCCTTAAAGGGAGCTCCTGACTCAAAGTGATGCATGGATGATGACTAAATGGGGGAAAAATATCAAGGAAAAAAAAAAGATTTCCTAATGACTCGATGAACCTGTTAGAAGAAGCTGGCACCCCTTGTAGCTTCAGGGCTTTGTTTTCAAAACTGATCATAGAGTGGGGCACTCATTACTGCCTTTTAATTTTCTTCAGAGTGAACAGACATTAGACAGCAGATCAAACAGTGGGGAAAGAAGGGTATTAGGGTAGTTGCCAGCTGAGGTCTCTACTGTCTGTGTATTCAGTTATTTGTTCTGTTCATCGCATGACTGCATCCTTAGTATTTGGAAGATAAACATCAGCCTCTGCTCATCTGAGTATTTCCACTCTGCTCCCAATTCTCCATTCACTTCCTATTTTAATACATCTTGATAGGAACTGATACGCCCTTAATATGTCTCTGAAAGCACTTCTCTGCATATATGTTTTAAATAGGGTGTATTTGGGGGAAGATAACAAAAATGCACCCAATTGTTTAGCTGCCATACTTAAGAATAACTAGATAAAGCCTCCCTGGTGGAATAGAGAGATAACAGCAAAGATTTTCATTCCTTGAAGTGGGTTGGTAAATAGGAATGTCTGCCACAGGCTAGTTGGAGCATGCTTGGTGGATAGATTGACAGCTGGGGAAAGGATGTATAGTTTAAATAAATAGATGAGGAGCAGTCACATGAGGGAAGTGTGCATGAGTCTGTAGCTAGGAGAAGGGTTAGATAAATGAGGAGATAATATGTGAATGGATGGGTGAGTAGTTAGCTGATGGAAGAATAAATTGGTACATGGATGATGGATGGAGCTGAGTGGCCAGATGGAGTGAAACTGATAGAAGATAGATGGGTAAATGTTGTAGCATGAACAGGAGCAGAAAAGGGTCAGGTGTAGTTGGGAAGAGGATGATGAAAAAGAAGGGAAAAAAGGAGACCCCAAAAAGGGGAGTAATGAAGGTAATTGAGATGGTTAAGGGAACTGGAAATTCATTTCCTTAACAAGTAGTGATTTCACAGTGAGCCTCAGGAAACTGGAAACTCTCAATCACTGGGACCCAGATTTGACCTGCCATTTAAATTTACAAAGAACATGCATCTGGTCTGCCAAGTTATCCGTGCTTCCTCCCCTGTGAGGAAGTCTGGGTCATGAGATGCTGGCATTGGGGCATTAGCCTTTGTCTACAGAAGAAACCCGCAAGAATCTAAACCTCATAATTTTAGCTCGGGAACTTTTCTAGAGAAGTTACCTAGGCTGCAAATGTAACTGATGTTTAACCCACTTTCTACTGAGTTCCCAGCCCATAATCATTGCCTGTCCTCATAATCACTGCCTCATTCGGTGACAGTCTAGAGAAATCCAGTGGTTGAAAAATAAACCAAAGTTGGCCAGAGCATTTTGAACTAGTGCACACAGAGGGACAGGATTAAATCCACAAATGATACAGATGAGGACACGAAAGCTGAGACGGTCAAGTGGCTGTTCAAAGTCTGGTGTCCTTAACGGCAGAACTAGGAAGGCTTATTTGATATGCAAGGGGCTGGGAGGAAACCAAGCTATAAGAAAAAAGTTAACATCCATTTCTTCAGAAAAGCAGAAGAATGTGTGATGCAGAAAGAGAAGTTGGAGTTTTATCAGAAGAGAAAAACGTTTTAGGAATGGCAAACAGAGGCAGGGAGCTGCTTCTCCAGGACTCTTTCTCATGCTGTTCTATGAGAAACCCAACATGAGCAATTCGCACCCCCAAGTATAATCGGATGGAATAAATACTGATCACTGGCACATCCTCTGAGGAGTGTCTGTCTGTCATCACCATCACATTGTCTCATACTTACCTCTGTCAAAGTGGCGTGGACTTAAGTCAATCTGAGCAGCTAGAACTGCAAGGGAGCAAAATGCCCCAACTGGGCAGTAGCTGGTCATTATATTTCTTAAACGTTTCCTCTGATTCTATTTCAGCCTAAGCCAATAAATAATTTAGACATTGAGACTGCAGCTGCAGTTCATATTATTGGTAAATAGAATAGATATTTGATATACAGATGTAATATGGAAAATGCTTACACTGACCTCTCGTGCACACACATGTGAGGGGAGGGGAGAGAGAGATTCTGTTTTCTGATTGCATCTACTCCCCAAAGCCTAAAGCACACATATAAAAGAAGTGTAGCCTGCTTCATTTTTTTCTCTCCTGATTATCAATGAGCTGTCCTAATAAAAACCCCCCTGAAAGTTACAAATTTCTTTGAACTTTATTGATACACTGCACAATCACAACCATCTCGTGTTCATCCTGAATTAGAAAAGGTTACAACTACAATGTAACATGCACAAAATTCAGGTAGTATATTCACCCTTAATACAATTATTGACAGAAATCAAGTCTGCATTGATTTTTTTTGAAGGAAAATATAAGAAAGAAAATAAAGGAAAAAAGAACTCTAGAAGGCCAACAAAGTCATACTCTTGTATTATGTGATAATTTTTTTAAAGCATTTGAACATAGACTTTTTCTTTTTAAGGATAATTGTGAAAATGGGCACACCCATTGTCTGACACAGCTATAACGGCACCATTGATAAGTCATAATTTTTTTTTTTAATCTAGAGGACTCTGAACTTGACGGATACATTTTCGTACACCCACACATTCCTCACAACTGCACTTTACATGTCACAAAAATTTCTGAAGGATTAAAAATGCTCCCTTTAACTAACACAAGGGCAGCTATTATTACACGTCATTATCATTGATCTCCTTATAAATCTGCCATATAATGTAGAATGTAGCCCTGAAAGGACCATAGCGGGTTCACGATCTTTCTTTCTCCACCCCGTAGTGTGGAATGAACTGTGTGCCTTAAAAAGGGCACCCTTGAAGGAAACAAAAAGAATCTCTTTCAAAATGCTAGAAATTAGGCATAGCTGACGACTTTCAGGATAGAGACAATTGCATCTAATTAAGTCCACTCTGCATTCCTTTGAATTCTGAGTATTCTGCACCTGAAGTCCAATTTGAACCAACTCAGCTATATCTTTCTAACGCATCTTTTAATCACAAATCTATTTCTTCCTCCTTTCATTTACTTCTCTTAAGTAGGAAATGAGGGAAATGAGACTGGCATTTTTATTTGTTTGCATTTAGTGATCATGATCAGTTGTCATCATATGGGCTCTTTGTGGAAACGTAGCTTTCCTACTTACACACCTGTGAAGTTTTACTGCCACTGCTCAAATTTATTTGTCTTGGAAGAAAAAGACAGGGAAGCTTTGAATAATAGAAGAGGAGGCAATTGGGTATGAGAGTTTCCAGGAAAAGCACTTGTGCAATGAAAACCAAAGGTTCTTGCTGTTGGTGGGGGAAAAATAAAATGCATTTTGCCACAAAGAAAACTTCAATGATACTTCCCTCAATTCCAGAGGGATTAACATTTGTGTTTGTTTTTTGGCGGGTTCTACATAATGCACAGCCAGCTTTTCTTTTTCAGAATCAAACTCAGGATTAAATTGGGGAATGATGCCCCTGGCCTCTGATTTCACCTCATCTTAAGCCTCCCCTCATTAACAATGGGGCTGGTGACAGTCCACCCAAACTGGACTATTTAATTTCTTAGGCACTTCTGATGTGGTGACAGGGATAAGCTCTCTTCAGGATCAACTGCCAAGTTTGGGTTTCTCTGCCTTTTTGAAGCAGTAGTTCTTCTGACACAAGTAGAACTTGCCAACTCCTCTTTGTTGAAGGCAAGTTGACTGAATCGATGCAGAAATAGATCCTTAAACTCAGCTTCAGTTTTGAAGTTTCTAGAGTCCCAGAGCACACTTCCTACTCAGGTTTTAAGGACTAACTGCCCAGCATATAAAATCTATCCTCTAGTAAAGGGCATGGATTTTAGAGGAAAAAGGCCCAGACCTCTTTCTGACACAAAGCCTTACCTTTTCTCCTGTTCAATAAAGCAGATTGCAGCAGACCAGCCATGCAGGGCTCACCATGTAAAATATGCATGATTTGATAACCACTTCTCCGAATCTGCCCCCTCCCCCCAATTAAAACAAGAATGAGAAAGGATAAACACACTTGTTTAGACTTGCAGATGACTGTATCAGGCACTTGGCATTGAACTTCTGGAAAACGAGCTTGGCCTTCACACTAGCATGTGCATTGGCAATACTTTGGTGGACGTGCATATTAACTTTGTTTTGGGAAGAGGAGGGTTTTCAGAGTCACTGCATAGTTGAACACTTCTCACCTAATTGCCCCACAAGCCTTCTTTGGCCTCCTTTCCACGTGGAAAACCCACAAAGAGCTTTAGGTTGCTCGGAAGCTTGGTTCCTTTTCTCTACCTTACCTCCTTAAGCACTTTTTCTGACCTCATCCCCACACTGGTACCCTAAAATCCAGCCAGCAGGCCTTATCTATGTACCCTCCATATGCAAAGTTTGGAAAAGTAAATGTAAATGTGGATATTGTCTTTAGTAAACATTTGCCATACTTAAGCTTTAAAATGTTGGGTAGCAGCTTCCTCACAGAGCGCTATCCCACCAAAGTAACAAAAAAATGCAGAAGCTGTAATATGTCTATTGTGAAGAAAAGTCTTTTTCAGGCCCAGTGAGTGCCCCAGTTGCCTTGTGTTTTACTTTTCTTTATCCTGGACAGTTGAAGATTGATGGTATATTCCAATTTCCTTGGAAACTGCTGGAGTAAGTTACCACCAGAGGTACATCCTCAGCTCCAGATCAGGAGGCAGAGTTCCACAGTGACCCTGAGACCAGCCTTGTCAAGTCTGAAAGGTTTTAACGATCTTGGCCAAAGGAGAATGAACTCCATCCTTTAGAATAAGTCTTGGAGTAAGAAACAGATACAGCTTGTCCACTTCAAGCATTGGGTTCTCCAAGACTATCTACTCGCTGAGTCTTCCCATTTGTTTTATTCCAAAGTAACGAATTCATTGTCAGTAGCACACTCTGATGATACATTTAATTCTCATACACTGACAGATACCAGCCCAACTCCAGATGCTCAGTGTGGTGACAGATCTGGAACATCAATGCCCGACCTTTATTTCTGATTCTATGCCAGCTCATCATCATCCTTGGAACTTGGACTTGATGCGCTGCCTTTGGCACATCATTTGTGTTCCCAGAATCTGGTTCCTGGCAGCTCACTAGGAAATGCAGATGTCTGTTTACAGCTGGCAAGTGTAATATTAATTGCACTCACACCAGCTCTACCTCTGAAGACAGCACTCAGCTTTTTGTATGCTAAGACAGCCTACATTTGTATGCATGTGTTTATGCGTGTATATATATATATATGTGTACTTTTGCCCATGGTAGATGTTTTGTTCATGTGCCGCAGTGGACAAGAACAAAGTGGGCACTGACAGTTGGAGATAGAAGGTCAGTTAAGCACTGAGGAAATGAACTCTATGGAGCTCTTGTGTTCTGTTTTGTAGACTGAGGGCCTGAAAAGGTTTTCCAACTGAGGCAGGGTCTGTGAGAAAGTCATTGCAGATGCCACTTTCTTGACCTCAGCAGGTCAGCCCCTGTAGCACACCCTTTCTTTTGAATCCCAGGCACCTTTGCTAGATGAGACTTTCTCATCCCAGCAGACAAAGCAGCAAGATCAGGGATTCTCTTTTTTGTATGCTGGGTCTATTTTGAACTTGGGGAGCTGGGGACGTTCTTCCCCAAAGCCACTGGTGAAGCAGCCTGCATCAGAGGAGGCTGTGTCACTTCCACGTCCCCCTTCTGTTTGCAGTGTTGTGTTAATCAAGTGCTTGAAAATTAAGTCGGTTGCTCAAGTGCCCTCAGCTCAGAAGAGCTTCCTGAAACAAACACCAGAGTTGTCAATATACCCATCATGTAATTGGCCTCCATAGGCTTTTGGCTGGATAGCGTTCAAACAGATTCAACCAGAACTGGAGCAGAGAGGAGACACTCGCTGAAGCCTTCACACTCAGACAAGCGGACTGTTCACATTGCAGAAACAGATGTGGATTTTCCCCCTATTATATTCTTGTTAAAGAAAGCCAGCCATGGAGTAAGTCCCGTTGCTTCCTGATGTGCACTTTCTTGAAGGGCTGAGAGAAGCGTGAGGGTTGGTACCTTAGTCCTTCAAGTGTGAAAGGAGAATCACTGTGCAAATCAAGACTTTTCCAGGGCTGATCTGCTTCTCAAGATGTTTTAGAAAATAGAGTCTCTTTTGGGAACAGTGAATGACTGATCATTAGATTGCTGCTTTGGACCATCTGTTGGCGTCTACCTTGGGTGGACAGGATACCAGATTTTAAAGAGTCCATGACACAGGGTATTGCTCTTTTGTGTTGAGAGCCTTTGAGATCATTGGCTTTCACATGAGATGTTGATAGGCAATTATGAAGATGCCAATATTGCTGATGTGGAGAAGAAATGAATGTGGGGAGATCGACACAGGATGATTCGAGATTAATATGGTGATGAATTAATAGTGAGCGGTGGGAAGAGAAATAGAAAGAAATGTTGGACAATTACATTGATAGATTGATAAATGGAATAAACAGATTGCTAGAGAGGACGACAGGTGGGTAGATCATTGGATGGAGAGACAAATCAGACAATTGAGTAAATGGATAACTGTATGATTACTTTGATAGATAGCTTGATAAAACCTAAATAAATCAGCCATCTATCAATCACTTCTATGAGGTGAATAGCATTTTTTAAAAAGAACAGCACTATGCTGCAAATATCTCCTTCTGTTTTTTGGTGACTTGATTTTTAAATTTTTAGTTCTGGGTTGCGTGCACAGCCCCCAACCTCTAATCCAGTGGTTCTCAACCTGTGGGTTGTGACCCCTTTTGAACAATGAAAATACACTGCGGCATTAGGAAGGTTGAGAACCACTGCTCTAATCCCTGTATCTGGTAAAAGAAACAAGTAGGGCAGAATGGCTACAGAAGATGGTAAAATGATCTAAATATATCTATATCTGTATTAGATATGGATATACCGAGATAGTCTCCAAGAAAGAAAAGATGTGAACCCTAATGGAGTCAGGTAATAGTAATAAACACAGGAAGGGATATGTACATTGTAATCAGGAAAATGACCCAAAGCTGAACAGACACAGATAGGACACTTGGCTGTGACTCTGGCTGTGTAGTATGTTATGAGTCAGGGTGTGTCTTCAGGGTATTTGTCATGAGGCACATTTTTGGCCCAAATGGAACTTAATGTTTTGGTGTGTATGTGTGGGGAGGAGGGTGGTAATGATGATGGGGAGAGGCGCAGAGGAAAGGGAAGGGCCAAGGTAGCAGAAGAGATCTCATTTTTGGACACACCAATGAATGATTATCCTACACTGGTAGAACCCTGCCCACCCCTCCCCCAACCCCACTCATTCAAACCGGGAAACAAAAGCAAATGAACAAACACAAAAAGAAAAAAGAAAAAAAGAAATCACTAAGAATAATAGAAACAAATAAAAAGAAGCCCAAACTGGTTTGCCCTCCGCAGTGCAGATAAAAGTCTGTGATATGGAGAAGCAGGCGTTGCTCAGAGGACCTATGATTTCTTATCAAAACTTGATGAAGAAGTGGGCAAAGAGGGTCCCTGATAGCCAGAGACAAGCCAGCGCTCTAGAGGCCGAGTTTACACCATCAATGACTGCTCCAGGGCCTGTGTAGGGGAAAAGAGAGACAGAGCCATTAGCATGTGCCATCAGGACAACAGACTTCTCCCCTGACCAGCAGACACCAGACAAGCTTCCCGGAGAGCATTCCCCCAGCTCCCACCCTCCTCCAACCCCTTCAGTCTTGACACATGGGAGTGTTGAGAGATGAAAGAGGCAAGTCTTTGGGAGGCCTTGACCACTACAGCCCGAGGGCAGTCAGTTAGGTCCACAGGTTAGAGCAGCAGGCAGGGCTCAGCAGCAAGGCAGAACCTGAGGGCTGCTTCATAAGCAGGGTCCCTAAGGGTGCTGTGTTCTTGGAGATAGTGTCCAGCACAGACAGGGCTGAGTGAGGAGAGGATCCAGAGGACAAGAAGCAGGTGCAGGGGAAGTAGGGGAAAGGGACGGAACTGTTGTGTGTGCAGCAGAAGTCCAGCTGTCAGTGGCCCTGTCCATCCTCAGCGTGTACAACTTAGACGTGTCCTGTTGAGCAGAGGGAGCTGGGGAAGGATGAACAACCTTCCTTGGGAATTTCCCAGACTGCACTTGGACTGACCCAGCAGGTGCCTTTCCCAAGGCCACTGGGTGGGTTTGGCATTCCCAGCACAGACTGCCATATGGTGATCTGGCTGTAAGGGGCTCTCCCTTTATTTTGTCTTGCTTCTTTTCTCTCCCTCCTTCTCTCTTTCCCTGGCCTTTCCCCACATCTCCATAAGTCATTCAAGTTCCAATGGGAAATCAGAACACAGAATCACAGGCGCCGACCCTTTCTCCCCATCTGCTGAGCCTCAGGAAGACTGAAGGATGTGGGACTGTCCTAGCTTGTTCTGTGGGGCCAGGGTGGTGTATTTAACTCAGTCTCTGCGCCCCACCATCACCTTCATTAGTGAATGCTTAGGTGGTAAGCAAGACCAGCAGGTAGCAAGCAAATGTATTCAGGGAAAGCAAAAACGAAGTATTGCCAGGGGATTAAAGCCAGCAGGAGATGTTCCTGTAGGATGTTCCTGTAGGACCAATGACAAAGGGAAGGGGACAAAGACAAGACAGTATGCCTCTGCCATGGTCTCAAGCCAGGACTTCACAGCCTCTGTCCGAAGCTAATTGGCCAAATGGAAACCAGCCTGAGTCCTTCAAGGAGCACAGGTGCTGAGTCTCCCTGGACAGGATCAGTTCCTTTGGTTTGCCCACCAACCTTACAGCATGGCTCCATGCTCTGCCTTGGAAGGGACTATGGGAACATTTTGCTTTGGGATATTCAGGCCTGTGACTTTAGCCATGAGTGCACAACTGTTCCTACCCTGAGAATTTCAACATGGATGCCTTTTCTTCTGCTAATTTATAATGCACATGTTCTTAGGAACTACGAAGTCATATTTACTCAATAACTGAAAGTCAGAGTGTGCAAATTACTGTGCATTTTCATTGTAGAGTATTCACAAACGAGCAGGATCCAGGGTGTAGCATAGTGTTGTGTGTCTCCATGAAGGCTTCTTAAATGTTGATGGAAAGTAGCCTGATTCTGGGCCTTCTAGCCATCGCTAACACACTTCCTAAGGAATCACACTGCCTATAGAATTAACTTCAGTTGGAAAGTGCTCAAGGAGAAGCTCAGGGTAATTCTCTCTCTATTATTTTTGGCAAAAGATGAATGATTTAGATTTTTTAAAAAGTTGATAAGGAAATGAGCAATGCAGATTCTTAAGGCTCATAGGTTTCTTTAAAAGTATTTTTATACGTATACATGCTTTTTTTCAGAGGTATCTTTCATTATATATGTGACATTATGACATTTATATTAGACCAGCTATATGTGTATACTGTATATGTTTTTATTTTATTTACTATGTTGATATTGATTTAAGAAACAATTGAAGCTCTAATATGCTCCACTTAGAGAGAAAAAAGTCTCTAGTGTAGGAATCATTTTATTTCCAGTTCCACCAGCGGACTTAAGCATTTCTGTAGGTGCCAGGCTATCCACAGAAGGTCGGCTGTAGATAAAGCAAAGAGGAGAGGAAATGTTTGTTCAGAAAGCATGAAAGAGTGAGGTTTGGAGAGAAGAGGAGGCAAAATCCTACAGAGGAACGAGTGTTTCTGGTGGGGTGCAGGAGGCTCCATGAAATGGTCAGGGCTTACTGGGCAGAGGGTTTACAGCCACTTTCTGCTGCTTTTGAGTGTTCCAAAGAGTGGAAGCAGGAGTGGAAACTCAACAGAAACACAGGCTGCTCATCTTGCTGTGGGCGGGGTGACTCGCACTGTGCTACCCTGTGCTATGTGGTGAGCGTGATTCTAAACACTGAACATCTAAACATTTACCAAGTCATTGAATCACCACATCAACCCTGTGAGTGATGCACGATTGTCATTTCTATTTCATAAAGGGGAGAGGTAGGAACCAAGTGGGTAAACTCCTTGCTGCCTGTGACCACAACACTTCCATAACTCCAGCTGCATTAGAACCGAGTCCCTGTCCCCAGAGTCTGTGTTCTTGATTCCTGCAACCCTCCTCCTCCTCTGAGGAAAAAGGTCATCTGTGCATATTTCACGTCCACAGTGAGAGGAACGATGGCCAGGAACCCACTTTCTCTGTGCGCCTCTGCTGTTCCCTAGCTGAGGGACAGGCCCTCTCTGGGCCTGAGCTCTCCCAGAAGAGCAGGTAGGATGGGCCTGAACCCGTTCATGTTCTGAGTTATGATATAGAGAAACCACAGGTGGACATGAGAAGGGACGGGTGGTGAGCAGCCAGAAGGCCTTCCCCACTTGAGGGAAAACCATCTCCACTCGAGCTTCTGCCCTCCTGCATGCCATCCCCTCCTGAGACAGCAAGAGGACATGGACCATTCCTACACCCCAGATTTTCCCTTTTGGGGGCTGCATTTTCTATGCAGCTTCAGGGAATTTTATTCTTTAGGAGATATAATGAGCACCTGGTTTGTGGTGTCAGATCATATGGCCATTGACTGCCAGAATGCCTTTGGTCAGTTGTTGTATGAGAAATGGCCAGGCTATTGTAGCCAGAGAATTCATCTACTCCACCACGACAGAGATGAAAGCTTTTATCACACAGATCCCGGACACATTACAGATCTGGCAGACAGGACAGATGCCAGTCTAGGGGTGGGGAGCTCCCCGGACGCTGTTGGGTTCTGTTTGGAGCAGGAAGAATGGCTCACATCTCTGTGCCCCTCGCTAGGTTGGAAAAGTGTGAGACAAAAGCCATTGGCAATGAACCGGTTCCGTAATTGTGTCTTTACGGTAACCCTCTGTGACTGGGAACGAGCAAAAGGAAATGTCTACCTGGGGTTTCTTGCACCAGGCTTCTGCAAGTTATAGTTTCTTACCTGCCTGGGCCAAATGCTTCTCTTTGCTTTAATCTAGAAGTGATGGCTGCTGCAGTTTAATTTGGTGTGTCCCATGACTTCTTGGGGCTCACATTTGGTCCCTTAGGCTGTCATGAAGCTTTTGCAAATGTTAGTTCAATGACTCTGCAGGGCCACCCTGTGTTATAAGATACCATATTCCAGGTCATATTCCTGAGCTCAGCAGCAGGGGCGCCATCTCCGGAGCACGTACCTCTGGGGTCAGGCTGAGCATAGTTTTTCTATAGCAAGGACTTCAGGTACTTGAAACTCAAGGTGATAATTTCAATAAACAGGGTCACAAGTCAAAATGGTGTTCTCTTTTTTGTTTTGGTGGAAATGAGGAGAAAGGTAGGTTCTTGTCTAAAACCTAGAATCCAAGATTTGGAAATGTAATGGCTACAATAGCCTGGCCATTTCTCATAGAACAACTGACCAAAGGCATTCTGGCAGTCAATGGCCATATGATCGGACACCCCAAACCAGGTGCTCATTATATCTCCTAAAGAATAAAATTCCCTGAAGCTGCATAGAAAATCTGGGGTGTAGGAATGGTTCATGTCAATTACACGTTCCACCTCTGGAAACCGCCCCTGAAAAGCATGTAGATAAAGGCTAAGGGTGTGAAAGGAAGACCAAGGCAAGGGGGTTCCTGGCAGTGCAGGAAAACCAGGGCCCTCGGGAAAGGGTCTCTGTGCTGCCTCTTGTCTGTGAGGCCCTGAGCATCTTTCGGGATAACGTCACTGACCACTTTAAAAGTGTAGCTAATCCTGGCAGCTTTGGAGCTGGACCATTTTGGATGTGAATCTTGACCCCGTGGTTTGCCAGTGCCGTGATCTTCGATGAGGTACTTTCAGATTTCTCACTCAAATCAGAGGTAGTAATACTAAGTCTATGGGACTCGTTAAAGGATTGATGTGATTAGTGTAGGGCCTGGTACAAAGCAGTCAGCTGATCGTGATGACTGTGCCTATGGAATGTGGTTCCCATGCCCCTCTTCTTCCATTTCTTAGTTGAGATTAATAGTGGCTCATTTTGGGTTTTTTCTAAATACATTGGACCTGGGGTTTGAGAATGAGCGAGGAGGTGACGTAGTTTAAAGCCAGAGTGTTTGCTACTGGGAGAGGGAGAAGCTGTCAGTTCTCTGGGGGATGTGGGCTACCGAGCAGAGCACTGGGAGAGCAGCCAAAGCCAACGTCCCTGCCAAAGTCCAAAGGCAAAGAGTCCTTCCTGTGAAGGAAACAGACGCCAAACCAGCCCCAAGAAGTCACAGCCATTCACTGGCATTTACTGTGCACCTGCTATGTGCCAGGGTCTGTTTTCAGAAAGAAAGACACGGTCTCTACTTTCAAACAGCTTATACTCCAGGAGGAGTGAGTGTATCCTCTGTCCTTGTCCAAATAAATAAACAAACACATAAACAGACAGATACATTTTTAAACTGTCACAGATTCTGGGAAGAAAGCCATTTGAAACAAATAACCCCAAATCTCTTTCATCTCAGGAACTGTCTATCTGTTGGATAGTCATAAGAAGATTGAATTTAAGAGTCAAAACTGAGTTTGAATTCTGGCTCTGCTAAGGACACTTTGGACAAGACAATCAACTTCTCTGAAACCGTTTTTTCTCCTTATGTATAAAATGGGGGAGGGATAGTTATAACTACTCTTGCAGGGTTGCTCGGAGGACTAGTTAAGATGGTATGTGAAATAGCCAAGTGTGTAGTAAAGGGGGAATAAGTATCAGGTGAATTGGAACTAGGACAAGAACTGCTGATCCCTAAAATAGAATCTGGTGTAATGATCCTACTTTAAAAAGCGACACTCTGAAATACTAGATTCTAAAAGGTTACTGTCAAACACCTGCTGGAAGCATACGTGCCCATGGCTGGTGCGTGAGAGACCTGGTGCTTTCTGAAAGACCGGAGGTGGCTGCTACCCACAGATAAAAGCTTCCCAGGGAAAGCTGGTTATTCAGAGGAAGTGTATTTAGGAGCTCAATTCTTTCTCTGGGCAAATGCCATGTTTAAGGACTCTTTCTCTATTTATGATTAACAATGACTCAATTCGTCTAGAATGGCTGCTACAAATATCAGAATTAATTAAATACTTTTCAGGGAGAAATTGAAAGTGAGAACAGGTAATTATGCCCTTTCCCATTATTTCAGGCCTTCCTCCTTCACCCTTTTCAATACTAAAGATGAATGGCTTCCTTTACGGCTGAAGTTGAGCATCTTTGGAAATACAAGCTGAACTGAGGATGCAAAGCCAACGAAACAAATTCTGAATGATGATAATGGAAGGAAAAAACCCTTTGAGGACAGATATACAGACAGAAATAAGTTAGCCTTCAGCACACGATAGAGAGAAGGAGAGAGTGAGCAGAATGGTTAAGAGACAAGCTTAGCATGTAGCTTGTCAATGGCATGGAGGTCAATGTGTGCACCCAGAATACAGTCCTGCACAGGAGGACCATGTGGTTACAAGTGAAGCTCTGTACAAAAGAACAAATAGAGTTTACTTTTGAGGAGGTACCTATTAGAGTAAATTAAATACCCTAAACGTTTCATTTTTAAAAAGAAAATTTGGTTGGGAGCTTAAAATAGAATGAAGTCACGCCTCCAAAACAAGAACTTCCAGCCTAGCCTCCCCGCAACTGAGCATGTGTTGCTACATTTGGGACAGGAGACGTATCACCCTCTTGAGTGGCAGGTGTTGACAATCACAGTTCTCCCAACTTGGAACAAAGCTCGCAGAAAGCACAGAAGCTTCCTGATGAGATCCTGCCTCCTGAGAGTTTTTGAAGCTTAAAAATGTGGTATACAGGACAGGAGATGAAGGTATTGGAATGTGCTGCTCATTTTTCTTTCCATGTTCATAATGAAAATATGGCATCATTCTTTAAAAACCGTGGACTCTAGTAGCTCTAATTCTACTAAAAATGGCAGGTGGTGGGGTGATCATATTAAAAAAGAAAAGAAACAAAAAAAGAAAAAAACACCCACAGGCAAGTTGAACTTGTTGATAGCACAGCGAGATCAATGGAATTTCTGAAGTCTGAGAAGATACAGTTCTGTTCTGAGATTTGGATAGGTTTTGTAAGTATGATTATGAACTGTGTGACCTTCCTAATGAGGAACCAAAAGGATAATGATGTTCCTGGTGATTAAAAGAGGAGCAAGGAAATCTAATTAGAGGATGCATGCGTTACACTTGTTGGTGAAACATAAACCTATTTTCAGCAGTGCCAGCTGATGAAGGAGCATCGTTTCCCTTCAAAGGGAACTTTTCCTCCATTGTCTTTAATTACAGTGGAAAACGTGGCATTGTGCTGTATTACAAGTGAGATTAACGGGGCTTTGCAGCCACTGCGACTAAGAAGAGCAGATAAAGAGGCAGACGCAGGCACCATCTTTGTTTTGTTCTTTTCAAACACTCCCTGTTTTGTGCTTACCACGAAAGCGAAAGCTTAAGAAGTTAATATCAGAAGTTAATTCAAATCTGTCAGCTCATCCCAAACCCAAAAGAGACAAGACTTAAGTCTCTGCCGAACCGTGGGCTCCGGTGTCTGTGCTGACATCAGCACACACCCTTGAATGCTCTATGTTGAATTCGAAGAGCTCGGGCTAATAGCCAGATGTTAGTGATTCAGAGAGAGGAGGGTGGGTGTGCATGCACGACAAGGAACCTCATCAGGAATGAAATGGGAAATGTCTGCATATTTTATCCCTTAATATGTTGACATTCTGCAGGTTGGGGAAAATATACAAATGATTACTCTGCTGTCATCAGCCAAAAGCAATGCAGTTTCTCTCCGGATCATTCCCTCCCACCTGGATTTAAATGGTGGATTTGAGAAATAAAAATCACACACGTTCTCAGCAGGAAGTGGCCGCGTGTGTGCAGCTTTTGATGTCGTGGCAAGAAGAAATCACATGATGGATATCTTCCTAAACAGGGAATTGGAATGTCTGATATAATCTCCTGGCAAGAGAGATGGGGGTGTGCCCTAAATTTCAAATTAGAGCCGGACATAGAAGAGGCTGGAATGAAAGGGAAAGACAGAGAAATAGCAACTTGGCTTCCTTGAGGGGAGAAGACTACATGTCCTTTTGAATATTTGGCTTTTACTTGGTTAGTGGAGGGTCCCCACGAACTAGAAGATATTGTTATTAATTCCACACACATTTACTCAGCAACAACCTTCACATGATACGATATTATGTCCTCTAAGTGCAGAAACAAAATACAAGCCTCAGGGTAAGCCAGCATGAGAGCCCCAAAGATGAAGGATTGATTCTTCACTGGGGTTCACAAATCCTCTACAAATGGGGTACCATAGAGTAGAGCCTGGAAGGGTAAGAATGATTTTATCAGGCAGGGAAGAGGCCAAAATTCTCTAACTGTGACCCTCTAGCCCACTTAAAGAGACAGCATATAAATGGGTTGGGAAGAAACTTGGGGATAAAGTCAGACGGACATTAGGGGAACCTGGTATTGCCACTTCTATCTATGGCAGGATTCTTCCCAGTTTGGGGCAGCTGGGGAAGATCAGTCACATCATTTACATGCTCTGAGGTCTAGGCTGCTCTTCTGTCAAATGGAAATATTATCTCAAAGGACTCTTAGGTATTGAAAGTCATGTGTGGCTGACAGTTAATAGCTGGTAGTGTCTTTATTCCTCTAGGATGGCACTTAGTATATTCTATTGTAATTACCTATTGTTTGTAGATCTGAAATGATATTTCTCCTGGTTCCTCAGTCCTTAGTATACAGTAGGTGTATACACTCCTTGCATACAGTAGGCACAAAGCAAATGTCTATTGCCTAGATGATGGATGGGTGCAGAGTGGAAAGGCATGATCAAAGACTTAGATGTATGAAGGCGTCCTGGACACTGGACAGCCTGGTGGAGGGAGGCTAGAAGGGAAGGCTGGCCTCCCAATGAGAATGGCCTTACTACCATGCTGCTCTGGTAGGAAGAAATCTTCAGGAACTGAAAGGACAAGGTCTCTTCTGTGTTTTGGAAATGACACTTGGTCCTGCTGTGGCACACAGAGTGGAGAGGGGTTATCAAAGATAAGGGAGATTCTTAGCTGTCCAGATGAGGGGCACACCACCATCAGGAGACAGGTCTGCTTGCTAAGACTCACTGGCTCACTGAAGTAAGGGGGAGAGAGAGGAAAAGGTCACCAACGACCACAGAGATTCCAGTGAGAGGGTGCAGGTGAAAAGTAAGGCACACATACTGGAGAGAGGGGAGTTCCCAGGACAAAAGTGTGAGTTTGAGATCCCTGTGGACAACCAAGGGGACAGAGTGGTTTGGAGCTCAGAATCCGAGGGAGAACTAAAGGTACAGGTTCAGAAGCTACCAGACTGGTGCTCAGAGGCTTCAGTGTGTGAAGAGAACCTGCTTACAAAGCACATTCTTGGGACCTTCCCCAGAGAGTTGGATTTAACGAGACTGGGCAAGTCTCATGAATCTGCATGTCTAAAGCACCCTGAGGAATGGGCAAGGATTAAGGCCAAGGACCACAATGGGCCAAGGATTAAGGCTTTGCAAGATGCTTGGCGATATGTTAGGGGCCTTTTTCTTCTCCCTGTAACTCTGCTTCCCAAGGAGACTGCTGGGGCAGGTAGCAAAGGAGCTAGAAGGGGATGGAGATAGGAAAGTAAGAAGAAAGTCACCAATTGGTTAGATCAGAGAAGCCAGAAATGGGGCACTGGGAGCTGCAAGGGAGCCTGGCACCGACGAGAGGCTGGGTGTTAGAGGGAGACATGGCAGGAAGCTGAGGCTTGGGTGGGCCCGAGGAAACAGCGACCATAATACTAATTCTCCTTTTCAGAAGTGTGGGGGTGAAAGGATGAGAAGTCAAGGCCTGGTGCATGAACGGCATTCTGGGAAGCATCCTTGGATCCTTTGAGCCTATCCTTCATGACCCATCTGGAGCCCCCAGGGAAAGCACTGGCTCTTAAGACACCTTAATAAAGAAACAGCAGATGAAGGAGGCGGCAGGTATTGTGGGAGGTGGCTACAAAGGCAGGGCGGGGAAGACGCTGCCCATGGGAATGGGTGTGGTGAGACACACGAGGCCAGCAGCACACCAGATGAGAGCAGCTGGTCTGCGTAGGCTCTGGCTGGAGGGGCTCAGGTTTGCAGAGCCTCTGACAGATATATTTATTTCGGAGGAATGGTCATTAGCAAAAGAAAATGTAGCTCTGTCCTCCTGGCTTCCAGGAGCCACCGAGCTGCTCCCAGGAAGCTAAGCCTTTGCTCAGGAAAAACTCAGAGCCCAGATGTTGCCTTAACTGGAGAATTTTGCCATTTTCATTTGTAATGACAAGAATCCTGTGAATTGTCCCTATGCCTGATGCTTAACTCTTAATGTAACTAATTTGTGTCGCTCCAATTTCACAGATAAAATGTGAGAAATCTGTTTTTCTCTCTGCAGCATCCCCCCTCCTTTTTGGCTTTGTTTGTGTTCTCTGTCCCTTTCCCCTGCCAGTTCCAGTAATCCAGGCGTTTATATGCCTCATTAAGCTCATCGCGCTCTGCAGCGCAGGGTGTGATCAAGTCCAGATTCTTCCCTCTCTACCCGCTAAGGACAGGGGGATGGGGCCTCTTGCTCAAGACTCAGAGGAGATGATGCAGATCAGCCAGTTGGGAGAGAGTGACCTCTCCCTGGGACAGAGCCAGCAAGTGAAGCCCTGATGGCTGCCTGGTGCCAGTGCTCCAGGTGGGCCTTCCGATGGCTGCGTCTACTCCACAAAGCTCACAGAACCTTGGATCAGGCTGCTTTTCACAGCACAGGGCACTTGCTACCATGTCCAAGGTCACCAATGATTGCTTTTGGAGGCCTGCCCCTTACCGTATTATGCTATTGTTCCCCAATTCAGAACAGAGCCTTAGATTTTTTTTTTCCTATTTTGATCAATACTTTATTTCTGTCATGTTCACTTCCACTATTCATTTTTTTTAGGGCAAAATTATGCTGTTCACTTTAAATAAACCCTTACAAGTGAGGAAGGGCGGTTTCCACCACACTATCCTGAGCTCCACACTCCCTCCTGCAATTTCTAGCCCCTGCAGTGGCCCAGGGCCAAGGAAGTGGGGGATCTAAAATGCTACTCTGGGTTAAAGTCAGCCCGAGGGACCCCCCTGGCTTTGTGCCTCTATGCGGGGAAGGCAACTGGTGAGAGAGGAAGAAGCCTTTCCCCTCGACGCCAACTACGGGTTCATCTCTGAAGATCACCCGCCCCCCATGCTGCCTCTCACATGTTTCCTAATCGCTTGCTGTTCCATCCCACTCACCCGCCCATTGTCTCCATGCTCTTTGTCTTCTGTATTCTTTTGAAATTGCTTTTCTTCCATTTCCCTTTGTTCTTTGCATGTAGGAATGGAAATATCTGAAAGGGGGATGTGTGAGAGAGGCGTGCTGTCAGAGGGGCGCAGGGCAGAGGTACAGGGGGACTCCCCAGATTGTAAACAAAACACATGAGTATGGGAGGGGGGATGTTTGGGAAATATGAGTCGGGGTTGCAAGTGAAAAAGTTTCCTTTAAAAGAATGAGCTTGGCGGTAGAGAGAAGAGGGAGAAATTTGTTGCAAACGGGGCTGAACAGACTGCTGACATGAAGATTTATTCAAAGGCTACCCACGATATCCATGATGGTTTGCCAAGTATTACGAATGGACTGAAAAAGAAGCACGCAGGCCCTGGAATCAAAGTGCACATAGGTTCAAATCTCAGCACAAGCACCGAGAAGCCAGTGCGATCTGAGCTATGTGCCCAACTTCTCAATTTCCCCATGTGTGAAAACAGGATAAATATAGAACTTACTTCATACAGTCACCAGGGGAGAGGGAACGCATGAAGCACTTAGCCTGGTGGCCCTGTGTACTATAAGTGCCTGGTGATTATTAGCCAAAAATTATGGGGGCATTGGGTGCTAGGAAGAGCATGTATGGCCAGCAAAAAGGGCAGGTCAGCTGGACAGTGGCACTCTGATCTTGGGCTGAAGCTACTGCCACTCAGTCATCACAGAATTGGGCTTCGTGGGTACCATGGAATATCTCTTCTCAAAAACTCCTTCACTAATAAAATAAACAACCAAGCCCCAGTGAGATTCAGCCAGCAAGCAGCACAGCCTGGCCTCAAAGGCCCTCTGAGACACGACATCCCTTATTCTGTCCCATCACGTTTCAGTTCCTGATGGCTGAACTTCTGGCCATGAACCTTTCCACCTTTCCATCTCCACATGTGTGCGTCACTCATTCACCACGCTTTGGCTGACCAGCAGCAGTGTGTGGATCCCTGTAGAAGATCCCAGGGATCAAAGAAGACTCAGTCTCTGCGTTCATGGAGCTCACTGGTGAAAGAGGAAGATACACTTTCATGAAGCCAACTAAATCAATGGAACCAAAGCAACGTTGCAATGAGAAGGGAAGGTCTCTAGAAAGAAGGGTTCCATCTGTTGAGTCACTGCTGTCTCCTTAGTGTTCAGGACAGTGCCTGGGCGTGAATGCACATTTGTTACATGCTCATCTGTGAGTGTGGCAGCCAGAAGCAAGGTGTGAGAGATGTGTAGCAGGTGCGTTATCTCCTCCGAGCTGTCAGGAGAGGCTTCCTGCACAAAAGAGTACTAAAAGACCAGTGGATGCTAACTGGGTGAGGTGAGATAGGGAGAATTAGGGATGGGTGGTGTGGTCGCGTTGGAGCAAAGGAAGGCAGTTCTGCTGATTGTGGTAAGGATAGGACGGGCCACGTCACAGCGAGGGCTGCCTGGTGCCGGTGGGAATCAGACTACCTAGTATGTACATGAGTCACACCACATTGACAACCATTATCTTCCTGCTAATTCATGACACTCTTAGGTCAGTGGGCTAGGGAAAGCCATCCCATTCGTCCAAGTCCACTGAGGCCTGCACTCTTTGTTGACAAAGTCATACATCTGAACATATGTTTATGGGACTATTTACATAAAGGACCTTATCCAATCCTCTCACCAGCCCTTCCAGGCAGGTGGAAATAGGGCATTGGCATATAGAAGGAAAGGAAGCTCAGGAACATTGTGACTGATGTGTGGTTGAACTGGGATGTGAATTTATCTTTGCTATGGAGTCAGTAGATTTCTTCCTACCAAACTCTTACGTCGACGCCTAACCCCCAGTATGGCTGTATTCAGAGGTAGAGACTCTAAGGAGATAAGTAAAGTTAAATGAGGTCATAAGAGCAGTACCCTTCTCCAATATAGTTCATGCCCTCAACAGAAGAGACATCAGACTCCTCTTCTCTCATCCTTTCACCCTGTTAGCACTCAGGGGAAAGGCCATTTCAGGATATAACAGCTATCCACAGCCAGGAATTGTCCCTCACCAAAACTGAATTGGCCAAGCCTGGCTCTTGTACTGCCAGCCTTCAGAGCTGTGAGATAATATAAATGTCTATTGTTTAAGTAATCCAATCTGTGGTATTTGGCAATGGCACCCAGAGTACACTGAGGCGGTCTGGGTGTACACTGCTGTCATTATCTGCTATGACACTCTTCTTTCCTTGGGTGATGGAGTTGTCAGTTCCAGGCCCTTCTACTGACCCTATTTCTTGCCACTGGCAGCCTCAGTACCCAGGAGGGTAATAGCAGGTCAGTGATGAGGTGGTGCCTTGTCCCACCCTGTCCTCCCAGTTTTATCAAGACCAGGGGATCGGTGTTCCCAGGCATCAAGATGTGGGCAGGGCTGTACATTTGTGAGTGTCCTGGGTCACAAGTGATGAAAAGTGACAGTTGCAGAGCTGATTCAAGGTCTATAAAATTCTCATGTCACTTTGCATGTCACTTTGCATGTGACTGAGAGTGACATCTTAGAACAGTAGGGCTATAGTCTTCTCTCTGTGGCAGCAGAGCTGAGTACCAGATGTTTCTTCCCCTAGATGCTTGAGAGAGATAGTGTGTTTGTGTGCACGCGCATGCTTACACATCAGGCAAATCCTCCAGTTCCTGAGTCTCCTCCAGTGATCCAGTGTCTATTTATTAGCTACGTGGACTTCAGTGTTATCCAAGCTCTTTGGTCCTCCTCCTACTTATCTAGAAAATGGGGTTAATAAACTGCCTTGCACAGCATGACACATGCCTAGAAACCAGTAAATATTTGGTAAATAGTAGACATTGCCATTATGAATAACAGTCCCATGCACTTCTATCTTAAAGTTCTAGAACTAATCATTAGCCCTCTTTGCCTTGGGCTAAAAGAATAAAACATTCATACTAGGGTGACTTTTCCACGGAGACAGTCATCTAATAATCCATTTGGTCTCTGGGCCGGCTTGCTCCTGGTGTTGCTGTGTGCAGAAATAGAACGCTCATTCTTTTTACTAGAAGTTTATTGTTTTGGGAGCAGAAGCCCCTTCCCCTGAAATCTATAACTGAGCATGTGAAAGGCACCATCTTCTACATGCTTGCTACCTGAACTGTGCAAACCCAGCCCCTTGAGGCCTGTTGACTACAGAGAGATAAATCAGGGAGGTGAAGCAGGCACGGCTATCTTTGAAGTAGCAGAAATTCAAAAGCACAGGCATTCAGGCAGGCAGAGGAAGGAAGGAACATGCTGTACCCACCTGCCACTGCTGATGAGGGGCTTATTTCTAAGACACACACAGCACAATGCACACACAATGCAGAGAGGAAACAAAAGACATAGATCACACATTTCAGATGGTTGGTGGACAAAGTTTAGTTAATGTCAATGCTGAAGCTTGCTCAGGGTCTGAGGTGCACATGGAAAAAGGGACTACCTGTTCATCCTACGCCTCAAATGCTTCCCTCCAACCAAACCTCAGCAACTGAACAAACACAAACACATAAACTATCACAACAAGCTGGCCCCAGGGTGAGACATTGCACAAGGACAGGACATGGCAGTTATGGGAAGCTGGAGTGGGGGAGAGCTGAGGGCTTCACAGGGGCCGATCATGACTCTGGGACCTCTCCCTCTATAGGGGCAAGAGAGACCCTCGGAGAGGGTTTGCTGCTCTCTCTTTGGATAGAACAGTCATCTGAGGCGGACTCAGACTGCGGCTCTGTTTTTCCAATGAATGAGGAGGCCACATGCGCTCAACATGGGAAGCAGGATGTCAGCAGTTGATTTGGCTTAGACTTACACATAACCTCTAGAATCATTGACTCTTACTAAAGAAGGTTGACATTATGTGTCCCCAGAGAACTTTAGATTGTACTACAATGGATCTGACCCATGGTCCTATCATTTTTGTGCAACCCCCATTCAACTTGATTCTGGCTTATTCCTTTTGTAGGGGCAAACCTCAATGACCAGGAGATAGCCAGGCCCTTGTAAGCATCACTGTGTCACATGCTAGGTAAATGACAGGGAGAAGTACTTCTCAAAGGGTGGTAGGTTGAGCAGGATGGACACAGGCCAAGCAGTTGGAACCTTCCTCCTTCCAGGGTCTCCCCAGCTCCTGCAGGTGACTGAGCCCGCTGCATCCAGGGCCTCTTGCACTCACCATACAATGTGATGCTGGCATTGGTGTTCCCAAGCTTGTTTGTGGCCACACAAGTGTAGTTTCCATAATCCTTTTCTGAAACATTGAAGAAGGTCAGCGTGGACATGTGGCCTTTATTCTCAATCCTCATTCCATCCAGACCAGGGGCTAACCTGCAACAGAGAAGGTGCTGTGGGTCTGGGTCTGCTCACAGGCTGAGGTTGCAAACGGAAGGCACTGAGAAACCCAGAGTCAGTCTAGTTTAATCCTGCAGGAGCTCCCTCCTCGCAAACCCTGTTCTCTAACGAACCCAGTCTGCACACTCAAACAGCAAACATCACAACCACAACCTGCCTCAGGAAGAAGAAGGAAAGAACCGTGGTGCTCAACAGATTACATTTCCCGGCTTGTAGGCATCGAAGACAGACATGCATACATGAACCTCAGGTCCCGATAAAGTTCATTTTGTCTACTTCCCACCTTCCTCCATTTTTTAAAAATTCTGGTTCTGAAAAGATCCTTTGTTAGAAAGGAGGCTGCCCTGGATTTTTGTCTTGACAACTTTCCCTTTTACATCAATCTCCTCCTGAGGGGCGTGATCCCTCAGAGCCCTCTGAGTCCCCTAAGTTTCAAGGTACCTGGTGTCTTCCTTGAACCATTGGAATTCAGCCATGGGGACTGCAGAGGCTTCACAGCTCAGGATACCCTTCTGACCAACTGAAACACCAGTGTTCTTGGCTCTTGATATATATGGAGGATCTGTAGGGGTGGGAGGAATTCCAACACAGAGGGTGATTCCATGAAAGAGAGTAAGGACACAGTCATTTGCTATGTAAACAGAGTTCTTGTGACAACCTTCTGTCTCAGGAAAATGATCATTTGATAGAAGCTGCCTGAAGATACTGCATTCATCCTAACTTCTTCTCCAGGCCTAGAAACCAGTTCAATTTTCTCCACTCAGTGGAAGCTCTGACAGTCTCAGGAAGACTCCAGGGACAGAGGCCATGGAGGCAACGATAGGGCAAAGCAAGCTGCTAGTGTTTTCCTGTTGCTAGCCTGTGGTTCATTGCCATCTTATCCCCTGGGTCCCACACCCACTCCTCCCCTGGAAGTCCCTGGCCACAGGTCCACTCACAGTTTACAGTGATTTTTACTTTCCGCACGTCGGGGGCGGCCACGTCGTTCAAAGCGCTGCATTCATACTCCCCAGACTGGTCGCGTTTGATGTCCGAGATTTCCAGGTATTCATCTTCACTTACAAAGCCCTGGCCTTCTGGGGAGAAAGAAACAGAGAGGAAACAATCAAGAAACTATGAAATCTGAGACAGAACTGTGTTCATATTCTAGAGGCTTTGGGGAGAGGAGTAGGGAAAGCCACAGGAATGGGATTGGACCAGCACGTCAAAGACCCAGAGTGCCATGTTGGCCCATCAGCAACTGAAGACAGAGATTTCCCTGCTTGGGTATTGGGTCATGTATTTTTGGCTACATTGCTTTGACTTTTGTAGGCCATTTGATAAGAAAGAGATATCAAGGCCGGGTAAGGTGACTCACGCCTGTAATCCTAGCACTCTGGGAAGCCAAGGCAGGAGGATTTCTTAGGCTCAGGAGTTCAACAGCAGCCTGAACAAGACCTCATCTCTACTAAGAATAGAAAAAACTATCCAGGTGTTGTATTTGCAGGCGCCTACAGTCCCACCTACTTGGGAGGCTGAGTCAAGTGGATCATTTGAGCCCAAGACTCTGAGGTTCCTGTGAGCTATGATGATGCCATGGCACTTTACCTAGGGTGACAGAGTGAGACTCAATCGCCCTTTTTTTATTTTATTTTTTTTGAGACAAATATTTTTCTTACGTGTTTAGCATGAGGATTAACTAAGTACATGATAAATATTTGAGTGCATTAATAACAAGCGTATTTGAGTTTATGAATCATTTTTAAAACGAATTATCATAATCAATAATAAAACATAAAATAACTTCAGGGTATGTTCCTATGAACTACATCATAATTTTTCACTATGTAGAAATGCCTTTATATACAGAATACATCCCAGCTACCGTGAACCTCACACCTATGGACTTGGCTGTGGTTCCAGGAAGTAGCTACTTTGTAGAACAAAAAAATAAACATTCTGTAGTTTAACATTAGTAAATGCAAAGACACTGGTTCAATTTCAACCTGTGGTGGTGAAGATGGAGACGACAATGAGGGAAGGACCTCAAGGCTGCTATTTCATAGATGCTCAGTAAATATTTGCCAACACAAGACAAAAACCACAGCCCCAAATGCTGCATGTGCAGTGCCTAGAACAGCCTCACAGATTTAATATCTGACTTTGTGGAGCACTCTGGAGGATTCACACTTTGATGCTTATGAAACTTGAAATTCTGGAGCTTCGAACTCTACTTTACTGTCAAACCACCAGTCCCTGCGGTTGCAATGATCTGGCCCCTCTACTTTATCCTGTATCCCACTCCCTGTGTTTCAGGGTAAAGAGAACAGATCCTTGCTCTTCAAACACAAATGTTCTGAGTCTGTCAAAACACTGGGCTCCCATGAAAACCAACATGAAGGGCAAGGAAAAGGCAAAGCCATCTATCCCCACCTTTCTTTCTTTCCCTGCTTCCTTCCATTCTTCCTTCCTTTTGGTAAGATCATAGCTCGCTGTAGCTTTGAACTCTTGGACTCAATCTTCCCACTTCAGCCTCTTAAACTGCTAGAATTATAGGTATGCACCACCATACCTGGCCCATCTTGTGTTTCTTATAGGCCCGATATATTTTTTTATGCTCTAAGTGTTAGGGCCAAATTAGTTTTCAGAATAGTAAAAAGTATAATATTCCCCATAACTCTTTGGAAACATAACTTGATCCAATGGTTCCTCTTTCAACCAAGTCTGGTGGGTCCACTGCTGGTGTGGAGCAGGAATGTCTGTGGGGTTCAGCCAAGGCACCCTGACTGTGCCCCAGGTCCAAGTCTTGGGGAACTTCCACTCCACCCTGCCCATTTCCAGATCACTTGCTTTCTGGATCTCAGGATCTCATTGCCTTCCCTGCCTCTATCCCCACCCAGGATGTACCGTCAGGGTCTGGATGCTGGTTACCAACCTACTGTAGAAATAAGTCACCTCAAATCAGCACCACTCTAGCAGGCCAATGTCATGCAATTCCATGGAAGAAATACAGGCTTGGCCAGGGAAGGGAGTCCACTTGCAAGGCTTCCTTCCTGGAACCCAGGCCAAGTCCATAGGTGTGAGGTTCAGAGTTGTTGGAAAATCTAGCTGAACCTGTGTGACGGGTAAGTCAAGGGTGCAGCGTGGAGGAGCCCCTGAAGGGGAGAAATGGGACAACAACCCCCACATTCCCTGCTAGGGATCTCAGTGTCTTTCCTGACTGGTGTTGCTGGCCCTAGATGGATGTAGGCATCAGAGGAGACACTCCAGAACACAGGTGTCCTGGAATCGGGCCACACTTACAAGGCCCTCAGGGTGGCACTTATGGGTCAAAGCCCGCTCCCCCATCAGACACAACTATCCAGGCTACTTCATATCCTAACTTCTCAAGTCTCATCAGGCAAAGGCAAACACCACATCATTCTTTTCTCTTTGTTCCTCTTAGACTAACAGAATGTCATAATTGAAGGGGATTCTGAGATGATTTATTCTAGGAAATTTAACAAGCAAAAAGTGCCAGTTGACCAATATAAGCATGTTTAAGGATTACTCAATAATGAAATCAAACATGTCGAAAAGTAGGTTGGTGTGGTAGGAGGCAAAGCCTGGCCTTCTGCTGTGACCACTGTGTTCTTTTTTCAATGTGCACTGCAGAGGACGGGCCACCAGTGGTCAAAATGCTCTAAACACATCCCCAAACAATCCGCAACCCGAAGAGGGCCCAGCAGGGGTTTGGGGCTGGATCTCCAATCCTCTTACCCAAGGGACAAAGAGAAAGTCCCAGCTCAGGCTGTACACAGGCACCAGCCAGGTGTCCTGACAGCCCCCGATGAATGAATACCATCTGACTTTGAAGCCCAGACCTGCACAGAGGGAGGGTAACATGGCATCAAGGAGGGCAAAAACTCCCAACTAAAACAGATAGTAGACCTTCCACAGGGAATTACCGGACCACTAGCCTCTCTCCAGAATGTGGGGACTTCTTTTTACTATCTGTAATGCTGTTTTTATGGAACAGTTACGTGACAGCCAAAAAGGAAGAAAAAGTGTGTTTCATGTTAAACGGGGATCATTATGATAATACTACCACGTTAAGTGACAGAATGAATTTTGTCAAGTTTGTACAATATAGTAAGCGCTTCTCATATTTTAATTTGCATATAAGTTCCATAGGGATTTTTTTTCTCTTAATATCGATTCTGATTCAGTAAGCCTGGACTGGGGTCTGGGTTTTTAGCAGGTGCTCAGGTGTTGGCTCCACTATAGGAGGGGCTGGGCCAAGCCCACACTCTGAGGATTAAAGCCACAGATGCCACTCAGGCTTCATGTAACAACCCAGATCTCTGAAGCGGCCAGCTGGTTAAGAAGATGTAACCGAGTGCCGCTCCAGCTAGAGCCTTGTGGAGTCTACATCCCTATAAACACTGTTTTTAAAGTTTGAGGTTCAGAAGGATACACTGAGGGTGAGAATCAGGACCTTGGAGCTTCCTTTCCCATTCACTCCTATATCTTCCTACAAAATGTGCTTCCTCCCAAAAAGGGTTCTTTGCTGAGAAGTGAGAAGATATTGAAACTTCTCCTCTTCTCAGGCTCAGGCTCAGTGAAGGAGATTTAGATGCTTTTTTTTTTTTTTTTTTTTTTTTGTGACAGGGTCTCATTCCAATGCCCTGGGTAGAGTGCCATGACATTGTGGCGTCATCACAGCTCACAGCAACATGAAACTCCTGAGCTCAAGAGATTCTCTTGCCTCAACCTCCCAAGTAGCTGTGACTACAGGTACCTGCCACCATGCCAGGCTAGTTTTTTCTATATTTACTAGAGACGAGGTCTCATTCTTGCTCAGGCTGTCCTCCAACTCATGTGCTCAAGCAATCCACCCGCCTAAGCCTCCCAATTTTCTTAACTACTTTGAGCGCCAGGTGACAAGTTTAAAGCAGTGCAAAGCCAGAGTGCTAAATGTCTGAGACCTAGGGGGACACCAAGGTGAATGCTTTCCCTGCCCCCTCCCTTTCTGGCCGCAGTGGAAAATTCTAACTCCATGCTGCAGAGAAAGGGGTAGAAGGCAACAGATGTTTTAATCCTCTTTGCCAGCTGCCAGGAAGCCAAACTGTTCAGTATAGAGTTGGAGGTGGGGGAAAAGTGGGGCAGGGAGACACAGGTGGGGGAAATGGGGAGCGGAGGGAGGAAGAGGAAGCAGGGAAAGGCAGAAGAGTAGAGGACCAAGGTAGCGCAGGCCTGATAGCTTTGGAGCCACGGGAAAGATCCTGAAGACACCTTCAAAGAAAATTTTTTTTGAAGAGCTATAGAGCTATAATATTTTCTCCATCAAAAGATATGAAAACAGAAACTCCAAGTCTTCTCAACAGTTTTGCTTTATAGCAAGATGTCCTGTAGGAAGCCAGGAAACCAGTGGCATTATGAACCTGCCCTAAGCATTCAGCCATCCCAACATAACATGATTGTAACCAACAGAAAGTAGATTCTAAATCATTGGCAGAAATGCATAAAAGCAGGACTTACGTCTTTCCGTCAATTCAGTTTGCCATATTAGCAAGATTTTGATTTGCAAGCTTAAAAATGGACAGTTCATCTGGGGATGTGGGAGGGAGCCATCTTCTCAGAAGTAGGAGGAACGTCCGGGAAAAGGGTGGATGACCTTCAGGTTCTCTGGGCACATGGGGAGTTCTTCTCTAGGTATGCGTGTTCTGACCTAGCACAGCCAGGGAGCACAAAGAACTTGACCTCATGAGCAAGGCCGACTCCCTCTGAGAAACAGAGGAAGAGATAGAATTGACTCAGGAGGAGACAGGTCTCTGTCTGGCCTCCGTTGGCACCTGCAGCTATTGAGTTCAACCTGGTATGAGCCAGGTGTTGGGCTGAACACTAGTGGTGAAGGGTCGGGGAGAGATGTCATGGAAACCAGATTGCTCACCTTGGGTGGTCTGCACTGTCATGAACCCAGAATTCTAAGAAGTTTATATTTTCTGTTACCTGAGGCTCAGTTTTTCAATTTTTAGTTATTTCTAGACCCCTCAAGTAAGGTATAGTGGGTCAGCAAGATTGATGATTAGGACCTGAAGAAACCTAGTATTTGGTGAGGAAGAGATAAAACAGGAAATCCAGGGTAGAATCGAGAGTCGTCTTGACCTACTTCTCCTTTCTCTCTCTCTTACTGTCCCATCCTTCCGTGCCAGCTTTATCTCAGACATCATTCTTGCATCCAATTTTCCTTTCTATTTCCTCAGCCAATTCCTTAGAGTTACAAAGTTGGAAGTACCATGAGGGGTCAACGATTTTAGCCTTCCACTTTTGGGGACTATAAAAATCCTGATGGCTTATCTTCTCTGTGAATACCCCCTGGGGCAATTTTTGGAGGAAGCCTGTCCCTGTGCTAGACTACTTGCATTGTTAAAAAAAAAAAAAAAAATCATCTTCAGAATGAAGCATTCCTTGTCTGGCTTCTTCCTTTGAGATGATTAAAAGTCACCTCCTTGTATGGACAGGGCTCTATCTATGGAAGCCCCCCTGTGTGGTTAGATGCTTGCACCCCAGTGTTTGCCAGGGAACTGAACTGTTGGGCGGTGATGCACAGGGGACCGTGCCTGAACTGTGCTCTGTGGGGGAGATGAGAGCAGAGTGGAGAGGCTTTGGCCCAACGAGGAAAAGAAGAACGGAAGAGGGGACATGGGTGGCCAGAAGGAAGCCGGCAGAGTGTGGGCTTGGGAGTCTATCCATTTGGCTCAGGTGGTGGGCTTTCTGGAAATAATGAGTTTCCTGCTGCCCAGCAAGAGGGACTATTATAGATGATCTCTGTCCACTTAAATTTAGAAAGTTGGAATGGAATGTCCAGGTGATGATCATGAGAGTGTTTCTGACCTATTAGGCCACAATTAGGCTTTTTAATCCAGGTAGAAAAAAGCTGTTTGCCCACTCAACAAAGCTAGGCAGCAGCAATTCAACCACCAAGATACAAAGATTTTACCTCTATAAGGTGTGTACCATGCTTATAAAAATGCGGTCTGGCAGGCATGTGTGTATTTGCTGAACCTCCTGTCCTAAACTTCTGGAGCAAGAGGCCACAGGCAGGAGCCAGGGCTGTCCTGGCCCCACACACCCTCCACTGCTTCCCGCCCTTGGGGTGTGGAACCCAAGGCTGACGGGAGGCTCTTGCCTTTCTCCCTGAGAACTGAAGACAGCTGGACTCGCACAGGGGGTGAGCTGGACGGGATTGTTCAGTCACAGGCTCAATCGCGGGCCGAGAGCGAGCACTGTGCTGTAACGTGGAGCTCTGGGGAAGGAGGGCCCAGGCCCAGGAAAGGGGGATGACACAGGAGTGCTGCTGTACTGCCTTGTCTCTGCCTAACTAGGCCCAATGGATGCCAGAGCAATCACTTCCCCAATTGCATTACTTACCCTGTCTCCCCCGTGGGAGAGAGGGTGAGTGAGAAGCAGAAAAGCCGGTTTCTAGCAACAGGAGGGGGAGGAAAAGGGTTTCTCCCTTCTTCTCAGAATCTCCTGGAATCCTCCTCGATCACCTACCTCCTGATACAACATCCTGCTTCTTTCTAAGGACAGACACGTTAGAGCCATGCCTAGGTTTGGAACTGGGATAGGGCGTTAGCACGGGGGACACGGTGCAGTTCACATATCCTGGGGCTTGGACTCTTTGCTCCTCCCATAGAGTGGTCACCCCACTGTGCTGTCTAAATCTCAACAGCCCTGAGTAGAAATCACAGCTTCTCTTCTTTCCCTGCTATGGCAGCCAGAGTGTGAGTTAAACGTACAGAGTGTGTTCACACCACGCCTGACGGCCAGAGGTGTGGGAACTTTGAATCCTTATAGAACTCCCCCTCTGCTGCTGCCGGAGCCAGTCTTTGACCTCCCGCCCCTACCACCATTTGACAATCCTTCAGACTTTGCTGGTAACAGGCAACTCAGGGCTCCGCCTCCTTAATGAAACCAAAGTGTGTGGACAGCAGTACATGGCAAACTTGCTTGCTCCCAACTCCCAGATTTGTTCCCTTCACTGCCCTGGAGTTAATGAAAAGTATGATAAACCCACTGTTTCATTTCCCTTTAATTAATACAAGCGATTGAATTGTGCGGAACTCATTCTGGTTTGGAGACTGAGTCCCAGGTCAATGTCACCCTTGCTGGCAGTGACAGAAGATCTATGTCTTGGGCTCAGACAACCTTGCCCAGGCTGCGACCACCAGGTCCTGCTCCCAGAGAGGGGTGCTGTGCCCTCATCCGGGGCTGCCCTGTTGGCTGCCTTCCCTAGGACTGACAGGAAGTTGGGAAATGACAAGATCCATGTGTGACTGTGAGAGTTAACTGAGCTTCCAGCGGGGGAGGACTCCATTCACAGCAGTCTCCATAGCTGGAGGCTCAGAGGAATTCCGTGGCAGCAGTGGGGTGAGTTTCCTCAGTCCTTCCCTCCAGGCTCAGGTGACGGTGAAAGAAGCCCTGTATGCTCCTGATTTTCCAGCTGGGGATAGCTGAGGGTGAGACAAAGAGAGAAGGTCTCAAGTGACCTGTCCTATGTGACTGCCTGGAAAGATGCACACACTGGCACGCATCAGCTCTTTGCCAGAAGACAGCCCAAGATGAGAGGATGTAAAGGGTTTGGTCTGGGGGATGTGGGCAGGACAGCAGAATGTCAAGGGGCCTCTCTATAAACACAGAGTCCCTAGGACAGTAGTTCTCACTCCTGGTGGCTCATCAGACTCAGCAAAGGAGCACTTTAAAGATAGACACCGTGTCCATGGCTACAGATTGACTGAATTGCCTGGGGAGGGGCCTGTATTCTCTGAAAACATCCCAGGGGACTCTACAGTACAGCAAGTTGTGGAGTTCCAACACTGGTGAGTGGAGGAGCTCTGTTTGTTTCGCTTCCCCAGTGCTAGATCCACCTGCAGCCTTCCTGGCTTCCCTTGCTGAGAAGTCACTCGGGACCAAGGCCTGTGCACATCTCAGCACACGCTCAGACTTCCTGCTGGCTGTCAGCTCCTGTGCAGAACACACTGTCCCGATGTTCACACCAAAAGCTTTACTGCAAGTGAGGCTGGAAAAGGGGACCTTGCCATGAGGTGAAGTAATGACAATGAGGGTCTGTTCCTAAGTCTCCAAAGGTCACGGATTCCACAGACTTTGGAGCAAGGAGCATCAAAGGTCACGGATTCCACAGACATTGGAGCAAGGAGCGTAAAGATTAAGAAGCTTCTTTCCAAAGCTCGGTGCTGACGCATTTTTAGGTTAGCTTTACAGCCGCTTTGGTTCACTTTTCTGTGATGGGTTCATTCTCAGTTTGAAGGATGGAAAGCAGGAATTTTGCAATCTTCTGGGTGAAAACGCTGACCCACTAGGAGTGATTCTGAGTGACACAGAAACGGGGAACCTGCACGGATGAGGCAGACTCCTTTTGCGTGGAAGTATGTGCCAGGAGCAGGGGTGGAAAAAAGAGAAAGGGGGCCAGAGAGGAAAAACGGGGGGAAGAGAAAGAGAGAGAGAAAACAAGGATCCCAAAAGCAGAAAGCTGAAATCCCTTATAGGCAGGCAAAAGCTTAAATCCATTTGACGAGCAGAGTCTCTTTGGGTTCAACAAGACCCTGGCATTTACACTCTAAAAAGTATTTAACTATAAACTGAAACAAACAATTCAGATCAAAACAACGTAGCAGTGAAAGAAAAAAAATCATTATTTTTAAGTAGCAGAGTTACTTAAACAGCTCACTTATTGACAAAATGTTTAAGTGTGTTTGGAAAGTTTTTATTTTACATGTTTTCCTCTTACGATTATTTCACTTGAAATCAACAGGGTTATTTCAATATTAATGACTAAAAATAAAATGAGTTCTGAGCAGCAAACTACTGGTTTAAAAAAAAAAACTTAAGAATTTAAAAACAGCTACACAAAACCCTATCAAGGCATTGAATATCTCGAGATAGCGCTTCTTTCATCTGCATGTTTTGTAAGAATGTTCGAGCCTCAGCAGGCCTGATTAGTCACCCATGCCCAATTTCTTAAAATGTTACATTAGAGGAACAGAAATGTCTTATGCGCTGTGCAGATAGCCAACCTGGTGTTACCTGAGGGCACGTTGGAAAAGTGGCTTTTTGAGCCCAAAGAGGACTCCAGAGTAGGAATCTTAGGGAGGGGGCAGTGTACAAAATCTTTAATTACTTAGAACATCAGACTAAGTGTTTTACCCCTTGCTTGCCTTCAGGCAAAATTAAAACTTTGCTTCTAACATCAACCACTTCTGACTTGTTTCCCTGGGGATTCATTTATTTCTATACCAACATCAAGATTCCCTTTGTACAAGTTGAGTTAACTTCCAGCTATATTTTCCTGGGACAATCTCAGTTGACACTGGTCTTTCTAAAGTAGTTATAGTCACTTTCCACTCTCTAAAGTGCTGGTTTGGGTGATAAAACAGGCAGCCGACATACTTCCTGCCTGTTGTCAGGTCTGGTATTGGGCTGGGGGCCCGGGCTGCTGCTGGCACCTTACTCTGCAGGTGGGGCTGCCTGGCACTCCCATGTTTTAATCTAGCAAGAGGCAGTGTCCCAGACCCAAGGAGGGTGTGGCCCTCTGATGCAGGACTCTGCTGGACCCTGGACCAAGAGTCAAAAAAGATTGCAGATTCTATCTTTCCCCCAGAACTCCAGGCCCACCAGCTACACTCTTGTCTGGGGTGGCATGCAAAGAGCAGCTGGTTGGGTCCCAACCCACCCAGAGGCTGGGGACAGCCAGCATCGCAGCCGCCCAGGCTGGAAACCCAGCTGGGGTTCCAGGGCACCTGGCAGACCAGATACAAGACCTGTGCCTTTCTGGAATGATCTGGATGGAACAGCCATAAGCAGTTTTTGGGATATTGGAGAAATGGCCTTTTGAGGACAAGCTCAGCCCATTTCTGCAGCTGAGGCCTTGGTGGTCCCTGACTCCTCTTAATTCCTCTTTATTTCCTTTTCTTTGACTCTGTCTTTTCTCCTCTTCCTATATCATTTCCCAACTGCAGAGCAGCTCGACAATGACAGTAACTATCAACATTCATGAATATTTCCAAAATACTCGTACTGGCTTGCAGGCCAAGGACCCAGTATCTCAGGCAGCAGGAGCGGCAGGCAGGCCCCAAGCACAGGCACCGCACACTCAGCAGAGCAGAAAGGGCTGAGCTCTGGAGCGTCACGGGGCGATAGCGGCGTCACACACCGCGCTCTGTCGCGCCCTGACAGCAGGGCTTGGGAGCCAAGGGCAACATCAGTGCCGTGGTGGGGGAAGGTCCCTTTGGAAACTTCCCTGTCAGGGACTCTCTGTGCTATCTGAGCCAGTTGGTCTTCCTCTTACCACCTAACCTGGACGATAATTAAGCTGACCTCTCATCAAAGGTGTGCATCGTTCTGGATATTTCTGGTCTCTCATCTTAAAAGTCACCTTAAAAGTCATTTGATGCATGTGAACTTGTATAACTTCATGGCAATAGTAGAAATAATGGAGAAAAATCCCTAAATTAGAGATCAGAAGATCGGGGATGTGATCCTGATTTTGTAGCAATATGTTACGTGACTTCTGGTAAATGTTTTTAGTACGTTAAACCCCAATTGAAGTTTTTAACCATCAAACATAAAATATTGCACTGGATGAACTCTAAGATCGCTCTTAGTTTTAGTGTTTTGTAACCTGTCATAACCTCGCCACCCATCTATGACCAAGAATCCTAAACAATTCCAGAACTTTGATAATCAGAGTTTGATAGACGGAGTTCCAACCCCTAAGCTTAAGGGCATGCGTGCTGCAGAGCTGACCCAGGCCACCCAAAGTTTATCTGAGGTCTTGACAGTGCAGACACAAGAATAGAGACACCAGGACAATTTTAAGGTAGCTGTCATCTGTCATTGTGCTTTAGCTTCTTGGTGACAGGGAGGAAAGAGAGGTTTTGACAATTATGAAGGACTGTGTGTATCTGAAGGTAATGTCTTGTGTTAATGGGGGAAATTAATTCCTTTCCTTTCCCAGACTCCTATTCACGTAGATTTTGACAAGTAGCTGTTCTTCGGTCCCTCCCTGCGATGGGGAGATTGGAATAATGTCTTATAGTTATAACTAATCATCCATTTATATGATTTGAGGCCCATTTTCATGGGTTTGAGGGTGCACTCTAAATGCAAGAAAATGATGCTTCTCTTTACTTTCTGCCCTCCCCTGCCTTCGCTAAAAATATCCTCTCCTTAGTTATGTGTCTTACTTCACCAATCCTTCCCAACCAGAGAACAGATAGACAAGGGGACGCTTGTCCTGGGAGTGAGGACCATGCTGGGTATTACACCCCAAATTTCTTTTTCATATCCGCTGTTGGAATCAACCTGTGGCTATAGCACTCGGGTCCAGCAAGCTTAGAGGGGCCCACTGAAAGCCGAGTAGGTCAAGATTTTTGTCCTTGCTCAGCCACTAGCCAGCTAATACCAGTGAGCAGCCACTTTACTTCCCCCAGCCTCCTTGTCTGCAAAGTAAGGGGATCAGGTCAGCTTCTTTCATAGGTCCCTCAGGGACTGTTCTTGACAGTCTTTCTAGCATAGAAGGGAATCTATGCACTTGTCAACTGTCCCTGAACAAACCCCCCCACATTCAACTGGGGAAGTGAAGATCAGAGGTGAGAGTTCTGGTTCTGAAGACAAACTGCTGCGTGCACGGCAACATGACCCAGAGGCTCACCAGGCCCCTGCTGTCTCCTGCACCTCCTTCCAACCACCTGCCTTTGCTAAATTTCCTCAGTGGTCACCACCCTCAGGACCTCTATCAAAATTACCAGCTCTTGCTTAGAAAGAAAGCAGAGTCCTGTAGATCCCAAGACATTTTTCCCACTACCCTAGATGAGTTTATCACTTTTATTTCTGCTGTCGTAGGGGACATGATACAGCCTCTGTCTTCATGGCAGCCAATGTCAGTCTGGGAGAGAACAACCAGGAGGCTTGTCTTCCACAAGGGTGACTAGGCCCCCACAGAGCGGACCTGAATGGCAGGATCCCAGAGAGAATGGGACAGATTGGAACGGCTGCTGACCTCCCAGTAACACAGGGCAGTGTCTGGAGTCTGGTACTGAGCTAGGTGATGCCAAAGAGGGAGCTTCTGCAGAGAACCAGTCACAGTACATAAGTCACATGACCTTGAGCCTACACTATTTTATTGTTAATTCTAAAGCCCCTCCCCCAGTTTTAGAATATTGTACCCTGGGAGTAAGTCATGGAATTAATGTAAGTAACAGTGTGGTACTTATTGCTTTCTGTATATTATACAGGCACAGATACACATGGGGTAAGAAGGTGTCACAGGGAAACACTTGGTAGAGAAAGCAGATTTAGAGACATTCTTTGCAAACTTTACTCATTGTTTAGAAAATATCTCTGTGTGAGTAAAGTTCAGGGGCAATCTGACTCTCTGGGTGCACTTGGGTACATGACTCAACCACCCCGGCTTTATCAAGGATAAAAATAAAGTTGTGGAGTTATATTTCTAAAAAGTGTTAGCTCTCATCTTTGATAGTCAGTAGCTGGTTGGAAGCATAACCTGTGATCCTTCCAACCATGAGCTCGAAGTGGGTGCGCATGTGTGTAGATAAAAATATAGCAAAATAAGGAAGAAATCTCACTTAGGATCTCATGGGAAGAGACAAAAGGTAAGAAAGCCCAAAGAGGCCTGGGCTTGGTAAATCAGACGGCAATTCATCTTGAGAAGAAAACAAGCTATATTTACATTATTAAATCACAATTACAAAGCAAATCAGCTGCAGAAGAGAAGAGACCGTTTCCATCAATTATTACTGAACTGCACATAATTTTTCAATCATCAGCAGATTGTAAATGGGGGCTACAGCTCATCCCGGAACTGTTCTATCACAGGAGCTATTAATCAGGTATTAACTTTGCAGAATTAGCAAGGACACCAGCGAGATGGTGCGGGAAGAAGGGTACGGGTTTAGGAGGGCACAGCAAGCTGTATTCCTGAGACCGAGGCATAGAACATTCTGGAAAGCCTGGGGTCAGCTGGTACTACTACTATGTTGAAGAAAACATTTAGGTATGATGTCTTTGTTCCTAGAGTCAATGTATGAACAGGTGAAAGTGAACAAAAATGACATTATTTCCTGGTATTTAGTTCTGCAGCCCAAGCACCGTGATGATGCTGGTGGGTCTTGGGACCTGATTGTCCAGGAGCCCTGAGTGTGGGGGTCAGTGAACCAAGGTTCCTAAAAGTCAGGGGGCTTCAGCCAGGGTGGGAAGTGTGGCCACCTGTCCCTCTGATCCCCATGGAAATCTGGAGAGTGAGAGCATGCAGAAAGGTCTCTGGGCTTCTCACAAGACAGGGTAAAAAGTTCTATCGATTTCATGCCTTGCAAGCTGCTCTGTTTTCTAGCTTCCTCCAGCTTCCGTTTGTTCTGAGTCTGCTCCCCCTGGATTTTCACATAGCATGGACTAGGATTTGTTTCCCCTAGACTGCTTTGCTCCTGTGCTGGACTCCATGCCCCCTCTGCTCTTATCACATGACAAGTTAATCTTCCAAAAAGGGACTGGTGTTCTGTTCTCAAAGCTGTAGAAGAAGGAGGGACTGGGAGGCCTTTGCTCCTCCCCAGCCCCCCAAATAAGCCAGGCTTTCTGAGTGCTCCATTCTTAGCTTCTTGCCTCAGGGTTGTTAATGACTTTTGTGTCATGGGGTCTGAAGCAGTTGCTAGGCATCCAGATGATGATTACCATCTCGGCTTTTGTTTCAAAAAAACAAGCAAATAGAGTCTAGGCTCATGGACGTAGGTATGGAACAAACTGGGGTGGGGGGAACGGCCTGTCGGGAGGTGCCCCCCACCAGGGGCTGACTACCTGTGTTTTTCACACATCAGCCCCAGGAGGTGACCCCACCTAAGACTAGGTGATAATACAACTGAATCTAGCCATCCACCAGCCTTCCGTTCCTTCCGTCCTTCCCTCCCTTCCTGCCTGCCTTCCTTCCTCTTGCCTTCTCTGTTCTTTCATTTAACAAACATTCATTGAGCTCTTAGACAACGAACCTACCTCTGAGGACCAAAAACTCGAGGCCTTTTTAAAGCATTCTGTGCACTCTTGAAGAAAGGTGGTCTCCCAAAGCGGAACTTAGACCAAATTCCTCACCAGCCAGATGGGCAAAATCTCAACTCATTAGCTGCAAACACACTGATCATTCTCAGAGCTGAGTTTTATGGCACGGAATTCGTACGTGGTACTCACAACCCACCCCCTCCTCCTGTCCCCTAGAGACCTCTGACTCTGCATTCAGGTCTCTATTTAGATGCCACTTTTCAGGAACGCTTGTCCACATACATTCTTCCTTTTTGACCCTCCAGACATCCTTCTCGCCCCCATCTTGGTCCTCCTTTCTCTCCAGAGCACCTGACTGCAGGGTCTGCACCAATTGTGCCCTTGCCTGTAGCTTCTGGTGGAGGTGGCCAAAGGGAAGCCCAGCAGGCGATCAGAGGAAGAAAATGATGAGCTGAGATATGGATTTCCCAGTAAGGTCACCTCCCTGAGTCACTTCCCCAAAGGACATGGCTCTTCGAAAATCAGCCACTCGACACCACTCCCCACTTCCTGTTCTAGTACCTGCCTGCTCTAACACATGTAGAAGTGCAGATGTGAACAAATATAAAAAGAAAGCCCATTCACTGATGACTCAGTCCGAGCCTACCAGGAGCATCGCACTGTCTGTGTGGTCTCCTCGTCCCTGCCCACCCCTTGTAACTAATTTCCTTATTAAGCCTGGCTAGGGTTGCTCAAAGTTGAATGCACCATCTGTTTCCTGCTGGGGCCCAACCTGATACACCTTCCTTGACCCTGAGGTCTTTGTTAAATGCCCTTCCTCTAGGGTCCCGTAGAAGCTGCATTTATAATCGCATTTATCACTTCAGACCAGTGATTGTCGATCTGGCGGTTTTGCTCCTCAGGAAACATTCAGCAGGGTCTGGAGACAGTTTTGCTCATTGGAACTGGAGCCCAGGGAGGTGAGCCACTGGCATTTAGGGATCAGAGGTCAGGGATGCCGCTAAGGGCCCTGCATGCACAGGTCAGCGTCCCAGAACAAAGAATTATTTTGCACCCAGTGCTGCACGTGCTGGGGTTGAGAAACTTGCATCAGAGCTTCGACGCGTGTGTGTTCCTCGGTGTCTGTCACTATACAGAAGGAAGCTCAGTGGATGCAAGAGCCATCTATTCTGCTCCCCGAGGGCTTGCTGGAGCCTGTGCAATTCCTGACACGAGATGGGGCCTCACCCAGAGCTGGGGAAAAACAGGAAAATGAAAGCAGCACCGTCCTAGCCTTCCTTGTGTGTCCTGTAACTGTCTAGTAATGAGGACCACACTGATTATTCATAACTAAATATAAACCTAGCAAAAAATAACCCAACGAAGGGATGGTGATTAAACCTCTCAGCAGGGTTTCAAGGAAGGCTCAGACACTGCTAATAGTGGGAGGGTGTTACAAAGACACGGAGAAGCGGCTGTGGAGTAGAAGGTGCTTGAAGCTGCCTTGAAACGGTCCCTTTCAACAGACAGGACTGAGGTGGCCTTTGGGGCAGACACACAAGGCGAACAGGGTCAGGGGGCAGGAGAAATTCTGAAATGACATATCTCAGCATTGGTGTTGCTTTTCTGGGGAAAACTATTAATGAGTTTTAGTGAGTGGGTCCTGGTTCTACAGGAAGATACTGTCCTGTTAAATGAACTCCAGGATTCTGCAGTCACACACCAACACCTATTTTCACATTGGCCTCTTTAGTGCGGTTTCTCCCTTTTATAGAATTAGCAAGAAGAAATGCCTGCTGTGTGCAAAACGCACACTTGGTCATGAGTATGTGTGTGTTAATTAAGACACCAGCACCAGCAAATAGACATCACTCAGTGAATATCTATTGTCTTGAATCCTCCAAAGTCCATCATTTCCTAACTGGTCTCATGTGTATGGTCTGTGGTTTTAGATTCCAAATGATGAAAGGATCACCTTTAGCCTCTTCCTAGTTTTACAGATTCAGTTTCTTCCAGGCGAGAACTTATTCTTGGGAAATAAGGTCTGAGTACATCAGTATTTCCATCCAAGCCCCAAGAGAAGTCAGCAACAGGAGAGCTAACCCGAAAGGGCTGCGTGGTGGAAGTCCGATCTGAAAGTGTGAGGACGGGTGCTCATGGAACCGGAGCCCCCCCTTTCAAGGTCAGGCTTCAGTGGGCTAATATCTAACCAGGAGCTGCCCATATCTCGTTATCCGAGATAACCTGCCCGGGCAGCCCATCCATGGCAGGGACGCTCCACTTCAGTCACACCAGCTCACTGCGATACCCCTGGAAGGCCAAGGTCAGGACGGGGAGCCCAGGGTAAGAGGAAGCTAGCACGCAGAGCCTGGGAGGGTGCGGCAGCAGCCCCAAGGCTGGGATTGAATGGGGTTTGTGCTTTCTGGAACCTGTTAAAAGGGCCCCTGTTAAAAGTGTCAGGGCAGAGAGAGGGGCTTTCAGGGTCACCCAAGCCTGCTCTGTGTGGACCAGGAGGGATGGACTAGCAGGAAATCTGCACCAGTGCACAAATTGTTTCGTGACTACGGGGACGTCTATTATTTTCACGCAGTTAGTGTGCACACTCCTTAGGCATGATGTGATTTTCAGTCTAAAATGTCAATGTATTTATTTTTTCAGCAGAGTTTAGTAATCATGCACTGACCCTGGGCTGAGTACACATGTCAGAGACTTTGCCAGTCTAACATTTGACTCACCCTTTTTCTGGAAGACATTTGTAATTTTATGAACAGAGTGTAACACCATTATAATAGAATGTATCACATAACCTTGGATATATTACAGGTCGAACCCTGTCTCCTAAAACATAACGTTCATAAATGGTCTCATCTAAGTCCTACGCTCCTCGGAGCAGCATTGAGGAAAAGTTTCACAGAGTTTGTTCATCTCATTTCCACTCAACTGGATCCTCTGAATTCAGCACGAGATCACAACATTCCCTTACTTTGCAAATGACCATACACTGTATCTCATACTTGTCAGGTGGGTAACTCAAAGATGCCACCTGGCTAGTTAGCCAACGATGAGCTTGGCCTGTCCAATGAAAGAGAGAACTTGCTTGCTGCAAGTGAGCTATTGAACTCACAGGGCCACCTACTTCCCAGAGGAATGTCTTTTTGCCATTGAACGGTTCCCTGTAAATCATAACCACTTCTGATAGGGCAGAAACAAGACCTCAGGGATACTTTGGCAAATTTTTTTTTTTTTTTTGACCAGGGCCAGGTTTGAACCTACCACCTCCAGTATATGGGGCCGGCGCCCTACTCCTTTGAGCCACAGGCGCCGCCCCACTTTGGCAAATGTCAAGCCTGCCCACCAGCAAGATCCCCTTCAGACGGCACTCAAGAACATGACTGGAAGTCCTACCTCATCAGACATAGTCCTTATTTATATCTGTTGATCCATGATAATTACAAATGCCACTCCTTTTACTTTAGAAAATGTCTCAGGTTAAACATACATTGTATGTTCATTCTATATTTAAAAACATAGACTCAAAAGAAGTCTTCGAGAGTATAAATACCTTAAGGCAATTAGATATTGACAGTCCATCTTTCTTTGTCAAACCCTTTCTGGGGCAAATTCATTCATTGGCTCATTCATTATTGGATAGAAAAAATGGATAGGTGAATGAGCGAATCCAATGAATGGATAGGCAAATGGGCGAATGAATGAATTTGCTCCAGAAAGGGTTTGACAAAGAGAAGTGACAAAGTATAAAATGTAGTCAACCACATATGCTGTCATCTCTGAGCGCCTTCATGGAGCTCACATTTCCAAGAGAAGGACAGTCATCAGATGATATAACAGCAGATATGTGCTGGTGGTTAGTGGCTATTAAACTTAAGTAGTGGAATCCTCTGCCTTTCTCTCTGTCACTGACATCCTATATTAGAAAATTATCAATTTATAAAAACGAGCTACTTTTTTCAAGTAGGGATGGGAGGCTGTGTAGAAACCAAGAGTTTTGTGTTCTAATGCTCATTATCTTCTGCTCACAGCCATTCCCATCCTCTCCCTCCCTCCTAGAGACACCTACAGGGGTTCACAGGAAACCTCAGGCTTTTTATGAACTATTGTTAAGGGTAAATAGTTCCTTATTGTTAAGGAGAGCGCAGTGCAGCAGAGGAAACAATACATAAACATATGAAACTTTAAATAACAATGAAAAACGGAACAAGTCAGAATAAGAGAAAAGATGTTCAAGGCCTCCAGAGTTAAATAGCTTATAATTCTGATAATTGCTAGAGGAATTTTAAGGCAAGAGAGGTCACACGAGGCAGGAAATTCAAAATTTATTTTTAGTTAATTCTTTTAGAATTTAGGGATTTTCATTGGAAGAAAATTCCGCATATCTAGTCAAATAACCTCATGATCCATCCTTTTCATTTTCAAGTGTGCTGTTGTCAGTAGCGATAGGAAATAGCTGAAAGGACTTCGCGTCTTCCTCGTAAGCCCACAACCACATTATGCATCCATTTATTCAACAAATTATAAATGATTCCTCCCATGTTTCCTGCGGAGGTTGATGAGGGTGATGGCCCAACTAATTTCCATCAAGGAGCAACAGAATTCACCCAAAGCACCAAGTGTGGGAGAAAGAACAATAGTGAACATGGAAAGTGCATGGCACGTGTCAGGGGGAAGTTATCAAGTGAATGAGAGGTATTATGGTTGTATTGTTCAATTGAGTCCCGTTAAAATTATTTAAAGATTTAAACAAGGCTTTTTACAATGCTTTGTTTTAACAATTCTCCGGTTAAACAAAAACATATTAATCAGGATCACTAATCTGTCAATGGTTGTGTTACATAATAGGAATACGGATATATCAGACAATCCCTGCAGGGTGACAAAAGTGACACCACTCTAGTGTGGTAAGTGTGGGAAAGAGGTGCTGTGGCCTCACCGGGCAGGCAGGAGGGCAGAGAGCCAGACTGGTATGGACACTTTCCAGGAGGAGCCCAGACAGGAGCTGAGAGCCTGAGAATGAAGACAAATTCGCACAGCTGTGACGTTTTGGAAGGACATTCCGGGCAGCCATGTTGGGAAGTGCAGAGACAGGGAAGAGTCAGCTGCTCTGAAACACAGAAGGAACGGGGAGGCTGGCAGATGGGTAGGCCAGTGGTGGGTGGCCCTGATCAGCACCCTCACAAAGGGTGGCTTCCAGCCAGGAAGCACTAGGTGTGAGACATGTACCCTGCTCTTCAAAAGGTTACCACGTGGTCGTTGAGTAGGGACGCACACACACACACCCCACAGACACTTTTACACACATATAGCATTAATGATAAAATGACTTCTTCTTTCAGTAAATATTTATGGAGTATCTACAATATCTGAGAGACTAATTATGGATGCTACTGCAGTGAAGAGTAGAAAATCCCTGCCTTCTAGGGGAGGTGCAGACGGTAAACAGATAACTATATAAAGAACACACACAACAGCTAACAGTAAAAGGACTGCAGTAATAAGAACTAAAAAGTGTGCAGTGATTACAATGTGCCAAGCACTTGCCATGAATTTTCTTGTTTTATTTGCTGTGCTGATGGCCATAGTGTGCACCCCAGACTCCCAGTTCTGGACTGAAACAGTCATTCCCCGGCTGCCTGGGGTATTCTCTGCTGAGCACCTGTCAGGGAACAGGGGCAGCGGGATGACACTCTCCCAGCGTTAGGCTCATTTGATGCCTTGTTGAAGGAATTCTGTCATTCAACAAATACTTACCACCTGCCTTGTGCCAGGCGCAGTTCTATGGATGACAGGGCAGCATGAGCAGGGCACACAAGGGTTTACCCTGAAAGAACTTGGATTCCAGAGAGGAGAGTCGACAACAAACCAATAATCTGGTTATACTCTATCACCTCCTGGCCAAATCCAGTGTAACGCACCCCTGAGTAGGAGCTGGAAAATGTGGGTTCTAATCAATACTGCTGATGTAATTATGCCTAGCAGCAAGGTAACAATGGCAATTCCTTCTCAGACTGCCTTGCATGGTAGTTGGGAGGGTGTGATGAGGTGACACTATATAGGGTGGTCATAAAGTTCAGGTGCAATGTCAAATAGTATGCAATTTAAAAATGCACATGAACTTTATGGCAATCACGTATAAAGAATAAGAACAGGGGTGGCACCTGTGGCTCAGTGGGTAGGGTGTCAGTCCCATATACCAAGGGTGGTGAGTTCAAACCCAGCCCCGGACAAACTGTAACAAATAAAAATAGCCAGGCATTGTGGCGGGCGCCTGTAGTCCCAGCTACTCGGGAGGCTGAGGCAAGAGAATCGCCTAAGCCCAGGAGTTGGAGGTTGCTGTGAGCTGTGTGATGCCATGGCACTCTACCGAGGGTGATAAAGTGAGACTCTTGTCTCTACCAAAA